>BQNB010000258.1:122370-189862 GCA_026074375.1 Tanacetum coccineum | reverse complement strand
ATCTTCCTAATAATTATATAACACTTGGTTGATGTAAACCTTAATTTATTTGATGACCGTTTATATTACATGATTATTTATGCTCTACGCGATTTAGCTTAAAAGTTTAATTAAAAGTAAACGCGTATCAGACCAAAATAAATAGTAACGAATAATAGGGGTCGTAATTTGACCTGAAATTGAGAAATGTTACAGTCTCCACCCGTTAAAAGAGCTTTGTCCTCAAAGCTTAAGACCTCATAGTGAATGACGAAGCCCGGTTTGTAAAGAGTTGTGGGTATTTCTATTGGAACAAATCTTTACGTTCCTAGGTGAATTCAAGACCTCTCCTAGAGTTCCAGCAAACCTTAACCAATGGTATCTTGCTTCACTTCAATCGTTTGATCTCCCATTCCATGATTTCAACGGGCTCTTCCACAAACTGGAGCTTATCGTCAACTTGAATTTCTTCTAACGGCATAACTAATGGTTTGTCAGAGTAACAATTCTTCAGATTAGACACATGGAAGGTATGGTGAACTCTGCTTAACTCTTGGGGAAGTTCCAGTTTGTAGGCACCTTTCCCAACTTTGGCTAACACCCTGAAAGGTCCAACATATCTCGGGTTCAGCGGGGTTCAGCTTTCCCGTTACCAAATCTTACTACCCCTTTTCCAAGGTGAGACCTTGAGCATATCCCTATCCCCAATCTTCAAAGCTCCATCGGCTTTCACTTCTGGATCAGCGTATTGAAGCTAGCTCTTGTTTTTTTGTAGTGAGGCTCTTTGCTACTCTTTTGTCGAATATCTCCTGAGCAGCTTTTTTTTGATTGGCTTGCCTCCTCTGCTTGTTTGTTCAGGACGATTTTGTTTTTGTTTGGTTTGTTTTCTTGGAAGAATCAATGTTCTGTGGACCTCCAGTTCAATTGGGCTCCTTTCTCTTTAAACCTTCGGCCCCCCCCCCCCCCCAAGCAGATCAGCAGAGAAAACCCCCCAAAGCTAACAGCATGACTAGTGGTTCGTCAGCGTAACATTTCTTCAGATTAGACACATGGAAAGTATGATAAACTCTGCTCAATTCTTGGGGAAGTTCCAGCTTGTAGGCAACTTTCCCAACTTTGGCTAGCACCCTGAAAGGTCCGACGTATCTTGGATTCAGCTTGTCTCGCTTACCGAATCGTACAACCCCTTTCCAAGGTAAGACCTTGAACCCTATCCCCAACTTCGTACTCCATTGGCTTTCGTTTTCGATCAGCGTAGCTCTTTTGTCGATCCTGAGCAGCTTGCATCCTCTACTTGATCAGGACGATCTTTTCTGTTGTTTCTTGGATCAATTCCGGACCAGTTAGTTGGTCTTCTCCAACTTCGGCCCAACACACCGGTGATCAGCATTTTCGACCATACAGTGCCTCATAAGGTGCGGCCTTTATGCTAGTGTGATAACTGTTGTTATATGAAAACTCGGCGAGTGGCAAATGCTTAACCTATCCCTTGCCAAAATCAATCACGTAAGCACGTAGCATGTCCTCGAGAGTTTGGATAGTTCTCTCGCTCTTGCCGTCTGTTTCTGGATGATATACAGTGCTCATACTTATATCTATACCCAAAGCTTTCTGAAATGATTTCCAGAAATTAGATGTGAATCTCCCATCACGATCACATATGATCGATGCAGGTATTCCGTGTCTTGCTACTATCCTGTTCAGGTACAACCTTGCCAACTTGTCTAATGGATCATTCTCCCTTATTGGCAAGAAGTGAGCAGATTTTGTAAGTCGATCTACAATCACCCAAATGGTGTCAAAACCTTGTGACGACTTAGGAAGCTTGGTGATAAAATCCATCGTGATATTATCCTACTTCCACTCGGGTATTGCTGGTTGTACTAACAATCCTGATGGCCTTTGGTGTTCGGCCTTGACTCTCGCACATGTCAAGCACTTGCTAACATAGGTGGCAATGTCAGCCTTCATGTTTGGCCACCAATATAGCTTCTTCATGTCTTGGTACATCTTTTCGGAATTGGGATGGATATAATACTTCGACTTGTGGGATTCATGCATAATTACGGATCTTAAGTCGCCATAGCAAGGTAACCAACTCCTGCCGTTTAAGCATAAAGTTCCATCGACGCGTGGTTCCAATTTCTCCTTGGGTACATCCTTCCTGATCATACCGCCTACATCTTCATTCTCAAGATTCTCTGGTTTCAGGGCCTCGATCTGAGCTTCTAGTATTCGTTTGGGAAGATCCAAGCCAATAGTCATAACCAAGGCTCGAACCCGCAATGGCTCAATCCGTTCCTTACGGCTTAATGCATCGGCCACTACGTTTGCCTTCCCCGGGTGATAACGAATGTCACAATCATAATCACTCAGCAATTCTAGCCAACGGCGTTGCCTCATGTTAAGCTCCTTTTGATCGAGAATGTGTTGTAGACTTTTATGGTCGGTGAACACGGTGCATTTGGTTCCGTACAGGTAATGTCTCCATATCTTTAGAGCAAACACTACCGATCCAAGTTCTAAATCGTAAGTGGTGTAGTTCTTCTCGTGAACCTTTAGTTGTCGAGAAGCATAGGCAATCACCTTCTCTCTATGCATCAATACAGCACCTAAACCTTTGTGTGACACATCACAGTAGACCATAAAGTCTTCGATTCCTTCAGGTAAAGCCAGAATTGACGCACTGCACAACTTCTACTTTATTAACTGAAATGCGTTCTCTTCCTTTTCACCCCAGTCAAACTTGATTTCTTTCTGAGTAAGCTTCGTCATTGATTTAGCAATCTTCGAAAATCCTTCGATAAACCTTCAATAGTAATCAGCAAGACCTAAAAATTAGCGGATCTCCATCGGTATCTTAGGAGTCGACCAATCCTTGATAGATTCTATCTTGGTTGGATCCACGTGTATGCCTCTGCTATCAATGACATGTCCGAGAAATTGTACCTTCGAAATCCAAAATTCACATTTTGAAAACTTGGCATACAACTTCTCCTTCTTAAGCAATTCCAAAATGGCCTTAAGATGTTCTTCATGCACTTTCTTGTCCTTTGAATAAATAAGTATGTCATCGATGAAGACAATTACGAACTTATCCAAGTAAGGCTTGCATACTCGGTTCATGAGGTCCATGAATACCGCATGTGCGTTTGTCAGTCCGAATGGTATAACCTGGAACTCGTAATGACCATACCGAGTTTGGAATGCCGTCTTTGGAATGTCTTGCTCTCTTACTCTAAGCTGGTGATATCCTGATCTCAGATCTATCTTCGAATAAATACTGGATCCTTGGAGTTGATCAAATAAATCGTCGATCCTCGGGAGTGGATAACGATTCTTCACTGTCAGCTTATTTAACTCCCTGTAGTCAATGCACATCCTGAATGACCCATTCTTCTTTTTGACAAACAAGATTAGGGCTCCCCAAGGTGAGGAACTAGGTCTTATGAATCCTTTGTCGGAAAGCTCTTGTAGTTGCTCTGATAATTCCTTCATTTCGAATAGAGCCAATCGATACGGTGCTCGAGCTATGGGCGCGGCTCCTGGAATCAGATCGATCTGAAATTCCACTGGTCGAGCCAGAGGAAGACCCGGCAAGTCCTCGGGAAACACTTCAGGAAAGTCTCGGACGATTGGTACGTCCTTAATTTGTTTTCCTCCCGACTTGTCCTCCTCTTCCTTGGCGGATATCTGCGCCAAAAAGACCTGGCATCCCTTCGCCATATACTCTTGAGCTTTTGAACATGAGATAACTGTCAACCGAGATTCTCTCCCGTTGCTACTTTCGTTGCCACAAAAAGTCAAAGTTTCATTCCCATAGGGAACTTGAACAAGTTTCTCATCGCACACGATCACGGTGTGACATCTTCTTAACCAGTCCATACCGATAATGACGTCGAAACTACCCAGTTCTACGGGCATTAGATCTATGTTGAACGGATGGTCTAAGAAATTTAAGGTGCAACCTCGTATAATAGTGTCTATCCCGACTATTTTCCCATCAGCTAATTCGACATCATAACTATTATCTAATGGAGTTGGGACGATGTCAATCAGGGAACTAAATGCAGTAGATATAAAACTTCTATCGGCACCAGTGTCGAATAAGATAGATGCATAGTGGTTGTTTAAGAGGAACGTACCCGTGACAACATTTGAGTTCGGGTTTCCCGATGCATTCCCTCTCTTCTCAGCATTCCTAACTGCATAAACCCAGCCTTGTGCATTCCTATTCCCTTCATCCTTATTCTTCAACTTAGGACAATTTCTCTTGAAATGCCCTGGTCCTCCACACTCAAAACAACCATTCCCCTTAGGAGCTGCCCTATTGCCCCTCTAAGTATTAGCAACATTTGTGTTGCCAGTACTCCTGCAATCACGGGCAAAGTGCCCTATCTTGTTTCACTTGTGGCACTTCTGAGTACATGCACCGGCCATTTGTGGTACAAATGGCAAATTGAGGTGCACTTGCAAGTAAATTTCCCCCATAGGGTTTCTTCTTACCAGTCCCCATATTGTAGACCTTGGCTGCATTCTGCTTCTTGAAGGGTTGTTGTTGGTGTCCATGGTTGTTTCTGGATGAATCATCCGCCTTCCTCTTATTATCAGACTTTTCCGCATAGGTACGGAGTTTCTAATCCATCAAGTCGTTGGCCAACTCAATCGTCTCATCCAACGTCTTGGGCTTGGAAGACTTCACATTCCCATAGATGTTATCAGTAAGTCCACGGATGTACTTGTTGATCTTCTCAGTTTCATTGGCACAAACTTGGTACATATCAGGGTTAGCTCTTCAAAACGTTCAGTGTATGCTGGAACATTGTTCCCTTTGACCTTTAGGTTCCACAACTCAATTTCTAGTTTCTGGATCTCACCCAGTGGACAATACTTGTCCGTCATTTTCTTCTTGAGTCATTCCTAAGTCATTGCATATGCCTCGGGACCTAAAGTTCTTATCTGACCGTTCCACCAAGTCAAAGCAGCATCTAACAGAGTGCAGGTGGCAAACTTTACCTGATTCTTAATCTCACAACCACTGATATTGAAAACCGACTCCATCTTTTCAATCCATCGAGTTAAACCAACCACGCCTTCAGTTCTTTTGAAGTTCAAAGGTTGACATTTCATGAAGTCAGCGTAGTAACAAGGGCGTGCAGTTTGCACATTCCTTCGGTCATCCCAGTGTGATGTTGTTTGGGTTGGTGTTGTCAGTAAGGGTATTCTGTCCTCGCCTGGTCGTAGGTGCCATGATTTGTCTAAATCATAAAAGACAAAATGTGAGGTTATAATCATACAAAATATAATAATGTATAGATAAGACAACAACACAAAAGAGGTATATAGTACCACATAACACATCTATTTCATTCATAACTTTGAAAATTTTACATGAAATAGTTTTTGATTACATAAAATACAATACAAAAGATCTAAGGCTATGCTAGCGGGGAAAACCCCTAATACTTAACATGCCTGTACAATGACCTAGCAAGATAAAATAACATAAATCACTAGACGTGGCTGTCAGCATCCCCCGAAGCATCCTGGTGATCTGAAATCCTAGCATCTGGTCCTAGCTGTCTAGCCCTCCCCTGCTTCTTTCAGTGTGCTAACAACTCAGCCTGCATGTCACTCATCTCTCGTCTTATATCTCTCATCACTCGGAGAGTCTCTGCCATCTGTGCCTGGCGCCTACGGTCAGACTCTCGTAGTGCTGCTATCTCAGCCTGCTGCATCTGAAAATGAGTCTCAGATACCTGGTGCAGTGTCTGGATGAGAGTACTCTAAAGCTAGAGCTGTACCTGATGTGCCTGGATGTGAGTCTCGTGTGCATACACATGATCACGATGGGTCAGAAGCTCCTGATGGGTCGCCTGACTCAATCCTATAGAGTGAGCCCAAGCCTTTCAAGAAGCATATGCCTCCTCCTCCACCATCCATACTGTCTCCTGGAGAGTCATCCTATCCCCCATAAGGCTGTGAGTCCATATCAACTCGCTATGATATACAAGACCTACTATCCTGAGCATCCTCTAGGAAGGCATACAAGTCATGTGTATCACGCTCATGGAGCTCAGCAAGCTCTGTAACCCTAGTATTGACCTCTCCCACGGTCATAGGTGCTACCTCAAGCACTGCCTCTTCCGGATCTATCCAAATATCCCTAATATAGTACCCAACATCTCTAATCCCCTGTCGCCTCTCTTCAACATCTACTGTGCTGACAAACCCATAATCTATCCCCCGACCTCTGGTAGGTCTAGCAGTAGAACTCTCTCCGATCTCATATCTGGAGCCTAGAGTGGACAAACACAACCTCTTGCGAGGTGGCTGCTCAGACTCGGGGATATCATCCCTACGGTCAACAGGTGGTGGTATGTATAGAGATGGTGGTAGTGGTGGTAGTGGAGGTGATGGTAATGCGGCAGTAACTGCATCAATAAGGGCCTGAGTGGATGCTATCCTGAGTGTCTGGATTTGGGTTGGACACCCAGATGATGGTAGTAATGGTGATGGCACAGGTGGTGGTGATGAATGTGCAGGTGGGGCCATGCACCTAGCAAGGCGCTCTCCTGCAGAGGGTGGTGATAGTGAGATAGGTGGTGATGGTGATGGAGTAGTCATGGCCAGAAGTCTCTCAACCTCTGCCTCTGGTGGAAGGGATATAGAAGCCGAAGCCAAACAGTAATCCTAGCTCCAATGGTAGAAATATCAGAGGAGGGTGGTGGTATAACAGGCTATGTTCCCTCAGGTAGGAAAACAGGCTCACCGGTAGGTATAACAATAGCAAAGTCGGCCAGAGCTAAGTGCTCCTCCTCCTCCTCGTCCTCCTCATCCTCCTCGTCCTCATCCTCATCATCGGCGTCATCCCCAGATGAATCGCCGTCATCATCATCTCCATCATCTCCCCCGTCCATAGGATAGTCAACCGGACCATCCTTTGCCTCCTCACTCCTTCTTTACTCTCTGGATCTCCTCGGGATCCGGACTCAAAATGTGTTACTCCAGGGTGACTCAGTAGTTGGTTGAATCAACAGGAGGCAATGGCTGTCCTCAGTCGGAAACACATGCTCAACCTACAAAGGATCATAAAAAAAACACTCATCAAAAATACCATTCTATCTTATTACTAATACTCAGTGGATTAATAAAAAACAATGAATTAATAATTAAATTAATAGAATTCAAATATACAAATAAATAATATTATATATTATATAAATTTAATATATTAATATAAATATTCAATACTTACTATATTAAAAATAACTCATAATATTATAAAATAAGAATTAATTAAATAAAATTATATTTATTTTAATCTTTAATAAATATAAACAAAATTACAACAACATTATAAAAATAACATAAAAGTATAAATAAATCATGATAATTTAAAGACACAAATATAAAATATAAAATTAAATTAATTTATAAATTTATAAATAAAATTTTGATATAAAATTATCTATAAAATTATATTAAATTTTTAAAAAAATATTATTTAAATAATAATAAATAATATAAATTTATATTTATACTCAGGGATATAGGCTCATTTGGCACGAAATCAGGATCATTGTGGTCTATTATGATCTGGCTTACGCTCATCCTCGCTCCTCCTTGAGATACTGGTGGTGTCTGTGGATCCTCTGGGCCTAGTATGTAATCCGGTGATGGAGGGGCTACTGGTTGTATAGGGAGTCCGTCGTATCCGTATACGATAACCCATGGAATGCCTCCCTCAAATACCTCCTCATCATCGGTTCCCCAGAAGGCTCTGCCGAAGTTCAAGTCGGTGGAGGAAGGATGTGTAGGTGACAGGCGGAGATTTGCAGAAGACATGACTGCTGCAAAAGCAAAAATAACTTATATAAGTATTACTTATAAGAGAGATCTGTATGACATGACTATAAGTTTTAATTATAAGAGTCTTATAGTAATATACGTAATATAATTTATATAGACGTATATCAATCATGTAAGCACTTAGTAACTACTAATGCTAAAACAGTGTGTAGCATGTAAGCATATATCCTAGATGCAAACAAGTAATGCATGTGTATCCCGTGCAAATCCCATTTGTGAAAATAGTGTTTGAAAATGGTTATATTCCAGACAAAAACTTTTGACCTGGTTCTCTATAACCTTGGCTCTAGATACCAATCTGTAACACCTCCACAATCCGAGGGCGTTACTTCATCAGATCAATTATAAGCTCAGGATATAGAGAAGACCACTAAATGTTGTTCGGTTTGAAAAAGATACATTGGATTTAACAAATACTTGTTCGTTACATAAGCCCTATGGCTTCAAATTGTTTGACAACAAAAGTAAAGATTTTGGTTTATAACAAATATCCCAAAATGTAATACATCCCAAATCTTTAGTGTCGACTCTTCCCAAGAGTAATCCCCCAACGTATCTTGGCACCTCGTGCCTTATTGACCTGAGAAAACATGCTTAAAACGTCAACATAAAGTTGGTGAATTTAATAGGTTTTTGTAAATTAAATTTTAGGACCGGCTAGAGTTCCCAAGTGTATGATTAAGCAAACAGTGCCAAGACATCATAAAAAGTAACTTACGGTTTTCTAAGCCTCAGACACTGAAGCTCGACTATTATGGATGCAAATAAATTGCCATAAATGCCCAGAATTATGTTCTACCCGCAACATCCCAAACCGGATGGTTTACGTTTGTTGTCCGGCAGACCGCACAGTTGTGCGCTACTCACCCTAAACAGGGACGTCAATCCTCAAATAGATTATTTCATATACATTCGCAGATCGCAATCTAGCAATTGACAGGTTCATGATAATGGGGCTCAGTTGGTTTTATCGCTCACTTAGGAAACCACGTAATCATGGCGTAAAAATGTACACTTGCGTCCATGTAAACAATAGACATGTTCTCACCCTAACAATGTAAAATCATTTAAAATACATTGTTTGTAAAAGATGAGGCTATTAAACCTCAACCTTAGTGAATTGTCCTCTGAAATGGATAATTTATATCAGTATGAATCACACCGTCAAATACCTAAGTAAATACGATCAGTCTTAGTCCATAAGTTTAGGCTAAAGACTCAATGTATAAACTATAATAAATTTCTAGTTTATATATACTGTTATCACTTGTGTGGTGGTGCACATGTCTATTGTATTTGTATTTATATGATGGCTCTTGGGAAACGTATAAGCGTTGTTAATAATTATTCATATTTATTAAGCCGTGTTCGAAACCGAATAATATCCGAATATATTATAACCTCTATCCGCTACGTTAAAGTGTTTATAAAAATCACTTTCGTTTACAAAATACCCTTAAGTTTCTTATAATTACAAAACAGCCCATAGGTTTATGAAATATACAATATTTACATTTTAAACCCTTAAGTTTCTAAAATTACACTTTTAGTCCTCTAACTTTACAAAGTTTCACCTTAGGTCCTTTAATGTTTGAAACAGTCCCTTAAGTTCTAGGAATGACAGAAACAGTCCCTATACTTTTAAAATCAGTCATTGACAGTTTTGACCCTATAGTTTACAAATTGGCACTTTTAGTCCCTTAACTTGTAAAAATCGCATTTCAACTCAAATTAAGTTCTAACCAGTGGCATTATGTTTTGTTAAGTTCCAATAAGTCAAATAAGCTGTGGTCAGCCTATAAATAAGCTCAGACGAGCTTATTTTGGCTTATTGAACTTATCGGGTCTTATTGGGCCCGTTAAGGTCCAATAAGTTATCTAAGGTTCCAATTAAGATTTCAAAGGCACTTAAGTTCTCATTAAGCCTATTTAAGTTTGTTTAAGCTGAAAATAAGCTTAGGAGAGCTTATTAGAGCTTATTCAAGCTTATTGGGCTAGTGAGCCCAATAACTCAAACCCGAAATACATTTAAAAGGTTTCCTTAGCATTTTAACTTATTTCTTAGACTTATTAAGCACATTAGGGTCTGTTTGTTTAGTTAGCTTGTCCAATAAGCTAATAAGCTCGCTATTAGGCTTCTTAGGCCCAATAGGAACCCGAATAACCCTTTAAGCTTTTCGGCTCATTCATTTAGGGTCCATTAGTGTTGTATTAGGTCCATTAAGCCCAACAAAACCTTATAAGTTCATCAATAAGCTGTTTTAAGCTTATTGTGAGCTTATGGCTTGCGGTGGACTCGCTAGTGGGCTAATGAGCCCATTAAGGGTTCGGCTTGCTTTCCTAAGGTAGTTTAGGGTTCATGTGAAACTAATAAGCACCCCTAATCCCTTAATAAGCTCGTAGAGCTTATTTATAAGTCGTAGGCTCATGGGTCGTGGCTTGTTGGGCCTCTTAGTGGGCTGTTAGGCCCAATATGACCCGAACTCACTCCTTTGGTTCACTAGCTTTAATTCTAGGGTTTTAAGAATCTCGTTTAGCACTAGTTAACATTTATTTATCGTTATTACTCACATGCATCCGCTAAATAAGCTATCATACGCATTCGCAAGCCAAATGGTTTCGTTTACATCGAATGTTTACGTATAGGATTTGTGTTTTAACAAAAATAAGCTCATGAACACCTTGGTTCTCATTCATAGGTTTCTATAAACGTTTAATCCTTAGCTTGATATTTAATAGTGTTTCATTCATGTTAGCACCACACAAGGCATATTATATGCTTAATATAGGTGCGTGAACCATGCATGGGTCGAACCATGCATGTTCACGCTCACGTATGTTTTCCAATCGAAATTTACATGACATATCAACTAGACAAGAAAATAACGAATGAAAATATGACACGAATGGTTATATTTCGAGACTTACAAAGGTCCTAGTCCTTGGTTATGGATTATGAATTACACACGAGATGTATACACCCAAACGTGTATAATCCTCAAGCTTCAAAGCTTGTATACCCAATTTCTTAGCTCGTGATTCCTTTTGATATCCTTATACTCTATCTTAAATGTATCTTGAATCCTTAGAAGCAAATGTGGGTTCATATATGGTTCGGTTATTATGAGTCGAATGAAATAAAGAGTAATGTAGAGAGTTTAGCTTTGAGAAAGAGTTTGGAAGTTTTAGAAAATGTATTAAGTGAACTTGTAAGTATGTATTTATAGGCACATTAGCTAGTTAGTCCCTCTTGGTCCTCACTTAGCTAGAAACGAACCATATGGGGGCGGTTTAGAGGGTTCCTAGTTAATCTCCCATGGTTTCTTGATCAACCACTTAAGTACAAGTTTTAATTACTCAAATGTTGTACAAGATTTGCTAGATACTTGAAATATTAAGGATTTTATGTGTTTGATCATGCTTAGCTGCGACACAAAGGAAATAAAGAAGAAAAATGGTTATTAACCATTGGGTAATTGCTAGTAGGAAACATTTAGGACAAGTATTAATTAAACCAAAGATGTACTAGTACTTTTAAGGATAAGAGATTTTGTTAGCTAGCAAATCACCAAGGACGAATGGTTTGTGGTTTTTAACTCATATTCGACCCTAAATAGGTTTGTAACACAAGAATTTATCAAATTTGTGTTTAAGGATTTAAATGTGGGTATTGGTTTGAGTCTAGGTAAGTCTAGGTATTTCTGGGGTGTGTCCAAATGTATTTTATTGCGAAACGTAAACCTTTTACGTGACCAACAAAAATAAAATACGCAAAGTTAATAATTATTTTCTTAATAATTATTTATTACTTTGTTGATGTAAACCTTAATTTATATGATTACCGTTTACATTAAATGATTATTTATAGTCTACGCCTAAAAGTCAACTTAAAAGTAAACATGTATCGGACCAAAATAAATAGTGACGAATATTAGGAGTCGTAAAATGTCCTAAAATTGAGAAATGTTACAACAGTAACTGAGTATGAACAGTAACCAAGTATGAACAGTACTGAGTATGAACAGTACCAAGATGAAAAGTGCCGAGTATGAATAACAAACACATGATACAATACACCCCTGCAGCTCTGATGCCAATTGTAAGTAATAAGATATCACTAACAAAGAGACAATTATCCGGAGGTCGGGGAGGATTAAACAAATAAGTTGCCATTGTATTATTTAGTGTGAGAAAGGAAAGATGTTTGGTTTTGAGATTTGATGATTACAAAACAACATATAAAGAAAAGAAGAAAGATGAAACAACAAGGACTTAATGTGCAATATTAAGTTACCTTCTTATCAAAGCTAGGTTTTCTTGTAAACCCTAGCCTCTCTAGTATATAAAGAGAGGTAGGGGCATTTAGTTTAGCATCCATCATAGTTAGATCTCTCCAATAAGAGTCTAATAGTTAACTTATTAGTTTATGTAATAGTTAGTTATCTAGATAGCATAGTCGACTGACTAAAGTCGAATAGTTTATAGTTTATTAGTATGAATAAAGAAAACCTTATGATAACATTGATGTTCTTATTTGTTATTCTGCTGTGCTTTATATCATTCAATGTTATTATATCCTAGATGGGCAAAACGATCTATGAAGCCTACAATTAGGTTTTAACAGTTGGTATCAGAGCGGGTTGCTCTTGATATCTAGGATTCAAGGTTTTATGGTCGAAGAACGATGAAGAATCTAAAAAATCCGTTTAGGGTTTTTATGTTCGTTACTTTCTGGGCAGCTTTGGTAAAACGATGATAAATCATTTGTTAACCGTTGGATCGTCATGATATTTAAACTAGAGGTTCTATACACATATATGTACGATCTGACCGGAGTGATCTTTGATTTGAATCTTCAAATTAAAGATATGATTTTTACAAAACTGCTGCAGAAAAGGTATTTTGTTTTTAAGGTTCCTACTATTACTAGTCCTGGTAAGTTACCCACATGGGTGATGATGAACCCTAGTAACATTTTCTTGATGAGCAGCAACAAGAAGATATGTTCTTGTATTGTTGTGTAGAAGAAGCAGCAGAAAACCCTAATTTAATGTCGTGTTTTATGAAGAAAAGGAAGTCATAAAATTCCATTCTTGACTTAAGGGTTTCAACAACAAGAAGATAAAATTGAGCTTGTGTTTCTGTTGTTCATGATAAGAAACCCTAGTTCTTGCGTAGGGGTTTCTGATAGATATTCTGGTTAACAAGAAACATCAGACACAAGCCTTTGATTGTTTTTCTTTAAACTGCTCATTGGTTGATCTATTATGACAATAGTGTATGGTTATTTATGGACTATGGAGTCTTCACAGGTTCAAGAAAACCCTAGATTGTATGGTTGCAAAGACGTGAAATTGGATGCCATGGTTATGATTGGGTGTATCCTTTCTGACCATACCACTTACGTCTTCATTCACAAAATTCTTTGGTTCTGGACTTCGATCTGAGCTTCTAGTATTCGCTTGGGAAGATCCAAGCCAATGGTCATAACCAAAACTCGAACCCGTAATGGCTCAATCCATTCCTTAAGGCTCAACGCATCAGCCACTACGTTTGCCTTCCCTGGATGATAACGAATGTCGCAATCGTAATCACTTAGCAATTCTAGCCAACGACGTTGCCTCATGTTAAGCTCCTTTTGATCGAGAATGTGTTGTAAACTTTTATGGTCGGTGAACACGGTGCATCTGGTTCCATATAGATAGTGTATCCATATCTTTAGAGCAAACACTACCGATCCAAGTTCTAGATCATGAGTAGTGTAGTTCTTCTCGTGAACTTTCAGTTGTCGAGAGGCATAGGCAATCACCTTCTCTCTCTGCATCAACACAACGCCTAAGCCTTTGTGTGAAGCATCACAATAGACCACAAAGTCTTCGCTTCCTTCAGGCAAAGCCAGAATTGGCGCACTGCACAATTTCTGCTTTATTAACTGAAAAGCGTTTTCTTCCTTTTCACCCCAGTCAAACTTGATTCCTTTCTGTGTGAGCTTCGTCATTGATTTAGCAATCTTCGAGAATCCCTCGATGAATCTTCAATAGTAACCAGCAAGTCCTAAGAATTGGCGGATCTCCGTTGGTGACTTAGGAGATGCCCAATCTTTGATGGATTCAATCTTGGCTGGATCCACATGAATACCTCTGCTATCAATGACGTGACCGAGAAATTGTACCTTCGGAATCCAAAATTCACACTTTGAAAACTTGGCATACAACTTCTCTTCTTTAAGCAATTTCAAAATTGCCTTAAGATGTTCTTCGTGCTCTTTCTCGCCTTACTAATAATAATATGTCCGAGATTAAGACAAATACAAACTTATCCAAGTAGGGCATGCAACACTCGGGTTTTAAAGGTCCAAAATACCGGGCAGGTGCGTTTGTGATAACCTAATGTTCATAACCTGGAACTCTTGAAAAGACTCATAGGCGGCGAGTAGCAAGGAGTCATTTTTGGAATGACCTTGATCCGATACTCTAAGCTGGTATAAACCGATCTCAAGATCTATTTTGAGATGGAGAATACTGATCCTTTAAGAGTTAACAAACAAATCGTATTACCTTGGATGGATAACGATATTCACTGTCAATATTAAGCACCGCGTTATCGGAAGGTAGCACATCTAAATGACTCATCCTTCTTTTTTACAATAATACCGGGCTCCCCAAAGTTAGGAACTAGGTCTGAATGAAAAATTTTCAAAAGCTCTTAGTAGTTGTGTACCGAGCAATCCAACCAGCTCGGAGCGGTGGGCCAGATCATACGGTGGCTCGACTACGGTACGCTACTGTGAATTAAGTCGAGTAGGAATTCCACTTGGGACGAGTTGGAGGATAGACCTGGCAAGACCCTCTGTGAAACACTTCAGGAAAATCTCAGAACGTGTGTTATTCCTTGGAGTGTGCTTTTCCTAGCTGACTTTCCACCCTTTCTAGTTGGATATTTGTGTCCAAAAATGACCGGGCATCCTTTCGTCACACTCTTGACCTAATATCTTAAATCACTGGGTTGGGGGGGTGGGGGTGTGGGTGGGGGTGGGGGGGGGGGGGGGGGGGGTGGGTTGGGGGGGGGGGGTGGGGGGGGGGGGGGTGGGGGGGTGTGTGTTGTGTGGTGTGGGGGTGGGGGGGTGGTGGAGGTGTGTAGTGATTATAGGAGTAGTGGGTGAGGAGGGTGGTGTAGTGGGTGAGTGTGAGTAGATGTGGGGTGTGTTTATAAGAGATGGGAGTATGTTGTGGTGAGTGGGGGAGAGAGGTGTGAGTGAGGTAAGGAGGGGAGAAGAGTTCGTGGTGAAGAGAGAGATGTGGCAGGGGGGGGGGGTCTGGTTAGATTGGGGGGGGGGGTGATGCGGTGGTGAGAGTGTGAGGGGTGCGTGAGGACCTTCGAGAGCGGGGAGAGAGCGCGAGCGCATCGAGGGGTGGGGCGGGGGGGATTGTGTGTTGTGAGGGGGGGGGGGATGATTGTGGGTCACAAAAAGTCCTCATGTCCCATTTCGGGGGAGCAGTCACGGGGGGGGGGGGGGGGGGGGAGGGTGGGGGGAGGGGGGGGGCGGGGCGGGGGGGGGGGTTAGGGGGGAGGAGAGTGAGGGGGGGGGGGGGGGGGGTGGGGGGGGGGGGGGGGGTGGGGGGGGGGGGTAATTTCTTTTCAGAGTGATTCTCTCTCGTTGCTGAACTCTTCGTTCAGCCTTACTCGATCCAATCTCAAGTTTCATGCCCTCTGCGGGGAACTTGAATTCAGAGTTATCTGCCATACGCGCAAAATATCAAGGAGTTTCATATCCACTAGAGGAGTGGCACCTGTAGCGTGAAATCTATCTGCTTACACGTCATACACTCCGATTCTGACGAGTCAACATACTACGCGCAAACTTCCAGTCTTCATGGCAATTAGATCCTAGGTTTTCACAATGACAGCGAGGATCACTCATAGAGAAATTCTATCAAGCTTACAACCCACGTATAATGGTGATCTCCCCTACTGATTCTTTCCGATCGTAAGTTTGACAATCTATAGAACTATTTTCTAATGGATTCTTCAGGAGGCGTATAGACTATCCAAGATGCGATGCATCTAGGAAATACGAAATTGTAATCTAGAGTCACAAGCCTGACCTCGATAATCAGACTTGGTGTCTACTATCCCCAGACCTATAACACAAATCTACATCGTCGTCACAATCAGCTAATTTTATGCACACTAGTCGGCATATCTATTATCTATTACATAACAGTAGGAAGCTGTCCCGGCGTGAGCGACATTTGTATAATTCGGTTTCTCCACACTAAGCATTCCTCGCACTCAATACTAGCATCCCACAACTCGGCACCAAACGCGCTCAGACTATAAAGAATCTATCATTGGAGTTAGTATCATACCCTATTCACGCGAACGTCACATCCTTATGTCATTTACAGCTTATGTATCAGAGTTCGTGCTCTTGAAATATATTCCTCGGTGCTCCCACACATCATTCTCTCCACATAATCTTCATCACATACTCATCATGTCATATCTACTTCTCAATGAAGAGAGTATCAGAGAGCTTGTGCATAAAAATCCTAACATGCTGAAAGACTATATCTCTTGAATTATCATTTGTAATTCGGACATGTAACTCACTAAGACACATCTACACTGTGTCAAATGCATAGTGCACTCATCATCTCAAGATTCAACACTAATAACTAAGGCACTTTTGAGCGGCAGCCATTAGGGACCGAGATTGCTGCTCGAACCACATTGGAGCACCTGGTTCATGAGGTTATTAGCAACGATGAGAGTTACAGAATAGTTTCACTCACACTCCTGCAAGCTCTCACGGAGCAAAGGGAGTGCACCAATCTCATCGAGAGATTATGTACATTATCTCTCAGTGGTGCTAGCGTTTATAGTACGCACTGGATGAGAGCGCTATGTGATATGTGTGTGCTAGTACCATGTGTAATCGAGTTTCTGGATTTCAACTCTTCTGCGCTCTCTCTATGTATGCGTTCATGAGAATGATGTTATATACCTCCCTCTTATTTTATTTCTCAGACTTTTTCCGCATAGGTACGTTGAGTCTCTTGTCTCATCACAAGAATACTGTTCCCGATATCTGTAGCACACACTTGTGCCTCAGCATCTATTGACTCTTCGTGGCATTAGGAGTCTGACTTTCAGCGATTGCCGAGCTAGAGAGATGTTATCCAGTGAAGTACCTCGTGGTTATCTCTGTGTATGGGAATCTATTCTTCACGCTTCTTCATCTGCGCATCATAATCACCTCTAGGACACCTATTATCAGCGGTTAGCTCTTGGTGAAATGTTCAGTGTATGCTACAACATCGCATTCCTTTGAACCTTAGGTTCCACAACTCAGAGTCTTGTCTATCTTTGCTACTTGGACTCTGCATCCCAGTCAGGGAGCAATACTCGTATCGTGTGTTCATTTTCTCAAAACACTTCCTTGATGTCCTGCTCTCAATGTCAATTGCATATGCCTCCGGGACTCTAAGAGCCTTAAGGAAGAAAACCACTATGTCTGACTATCTGCCACCTACAGTACCACACATATTCAAGAGAGACGATCTCCAGCGCAATAATACTTGCGTTCGATCTTCTCTCAGCTCTTCATCTCATTGGCCACAAACTCGAGAGTACATATCACGGGCCCTACTACGCTCTGCTATGGCGAATGCCAAGCATGTCACATGCATCCAGAACCAACAAATACTCTGCTTGACTCCTGCTATCTCGGTATCACAGACTCAATAATGTCGATGACTAATTCAGCTCCGGGTTGCATGCTAGTCCCACACCTAGTGGATCAATCTCTTATGCTCGCGATCATACACTATACCAACTTCTTAAAATCCTAACGTAGCCACAATATGAATACAACTCGAGATATCGCATCCTAAGCGCTTTCAAGATGACCTAACACTCACTATCACTGAGTTCATGACACGAGACGCATGCTTCCTCGTCATCCATTCTTGCGAAGTAATAGTCAAACGTGGACAAACATTACAATCACACAAATGAAAACAGAGCAGTGCATTATTACAAGCACATTCTCTTTCAGCGGAGTTAAGCCCTGTACGTGCGAACTAGTCGGAACATTCTATCGTCCTCTAAGTGGTCAGTATGCTCTCACACACTCAACGAGTCCACAGCATCACATCATCATTCTTGAGACCGATATATTCTAGTAGTTCATGTAATGCGACATACTGCTAGACGTTCGTGCGTTACATCTGTCAGATCACACGCGAGTAATGATCTGTACACTTTACCGGCACTGCGCTGACTCGTAGGTGCCTATCGATTATTTTGCCACTAAATCGCAAAGACAATACGAAGTGTGCAGATTAAGAGATCTGATACCACTCATATCATACATACATAATGTAGTACAAACTAGTAAGACAACACTAAACGACGAAAAGCAGGTGCAGTTTATGCACTAAGTTACTTCTCACATATCTCATCATTCATTCCTCATTGTGCAGATAACATTTGACAATAGTGGTTTACTTGCATACTTCAGCATAGTGGTCGGCATGTTATTCCACTGAAAAAGAGTACTTAGAATACAATCATAGCGCTAGAGAGAGATCTGAGAGTTCTAGATCAGTCAGCAGTGATGTGAGATGAGATTATAGACGTGCAGCGTACATGCATCCATGGAGCTTATCACTTGTCTAGTACAACACACACAAATGAGCCTATCGATGAACAATAAACATAAAATTACTAACGTGGACTGTCAGCATCCACCGAAGCTCCCTGAGATGACCTCTGAAATCGATCTTGAGCATTCTAAGGATCGTCAAAGACAAATGACGGCTGTCATAGGTCTTACTACCACATACGACGTACTACCTACATGTCTCGATTACATCACGGATCAGACGACACAAAACGAAAGGCGTACTAGCACTGCATGTACACTCAACTACTAACTCGTCATCATGTCTCTTCACTCACTCATAGACGTTCTCTGCACACAAATCTATGTGACACTTCGACGCAACTATAGTGTCAGCACAAGATCTCGATAGTATGACTATGCTCATCCTAATATCTAGACATGCATGCAGATATTGAAGAGCTATGCATAGCGGGGGAGACACACAGATACGCTTGAGATTAAAATCTTGACATACCTTGTATACAATGAACTCCCGTAGCATGATATAAATTAACTAAATTACTAGACGTGACTTCAAGCATCTCCCATGCTGATGTCGCCCGACGAGAAGTACTCTGAAGCTGGAGTTAGTCCCTGCTCCACAAGGGTGCACCAGAAGCATCGCTGATTCTCTGGTTCATGGTCGTGTCACATAGCCACATCGCTCACTGACTTGCTCCTCCATAACAGGGTCTCAGTCATTGATGTGTCGCCCATACGCGACCTCTACTAAGCTATGTCTACTCCATGCTACGGTCACCGGTAGGATGCCTCATGCTGCCTCCATCATCACTCCGGTCTCCACCATCAGTCAGTACTGCGTGACCCCTGTGCTTGCTATCGAGCTCATCTCTCATTAAGCAAACTCACTCTCCACTTCTATTCTCTTCAACCCTACTGTCTAGAATCTCGTGAGTAGTCCATGCTCATCACTTCTCGCTCGTGATGACTACGAGCACCTATCTGATACCACAGCAGTCTCCAGATATACGGCATAGTGAATCAGAGTGTAACACGGGGGGTTAATGGTATCTCAAGTCCAACAGTCCTCTGTAACCCTAGTATTCTACCTCATCCCACGTCATAGGTGCTACTTAAGTCATGGCATGGTATGAGATGTACTGTGTGGCGCAAGCATAGGGAGTCCGTCTGCTGGCTCTGAGAGTGATCTAACACATACTAAGTGAGTGTGAGTACACTCATAAGACAGCCATACAACACACAGATGGGATCTCAGAAATGCGTTCATTTGAGAGATTTTGTAAGTGTGTACTCAAACAACAAACAGAGATAAACAATCACTCGCACAAAATCGAGAGACTGCCACAAACTTAATACTATTCAAAATCTCGAAAGAGATCAGACAATCATGAGGGGGCACAAACACACTCACACACACATCCAGCCATCTATACACTGTCAATCACCTGGTTAAGACCAACCTCACGATCTTCAGCCCCTATTGTAACGCCAATCGTCTACACTCGACTGTAGCATGTTTAATGTTCGCAAATCCCAATAATCCTCGCTGCTCCGATCATACGAGACACCTCTACTAGGCTACGCGAGTCGCTACGCGTCTAGAGTCTACGCTCAAGATCTACACACTGACAGCCAAGCGTGGATGACACGACTCACACTACACCTTCACTATTGCGGAGCGCCAGTCGAGAGCTCTAGCTCTAAGCCCTACGTCGAGGATAGCATCCTCCCGATCCAACAGAGGTGGTAATGTATGAAAAGAGATGGTGGTGAGGAGGAGGTGCTGGTAAGTGCGGGCTGCAACACATCAGAGTTAGGGAGTCTGAGTGGAGGCGTATCGCCTGAGTGTCTAACTGGGGTTGGACACAGCTCAGATTTGGTGAGTAAGAGGGATGAGTTGGATACAGGAGGGTGGTGATGAATTTGCAGGTGGGGCCATGCGACGCGAGCGCGAGAGTGGTGCTGCTCCCCTGCAGAGGGTGTAATAGTGAGAGTAGGTGTATGGGTGTTGGAGTTGGTCTTGTGGCGGAGAAGAAGCATAGTCAAAGCCTCTGCCTCAGTGGATGGATATAGAAGGCCTGAGAGCCGTACCATTTTACTTTCGAATTTGGGATATTTGGTCAGGGGAGGTTGGTGGTAATAACAGGCTATGTTCCTTAAGTGGGGAAATATTGTTTATTGAGGTGGTGTCAGGCGGTAAGGAAGCTTGTATCCACTAATGTGTTGGTGATTCCAACCGACCTCCATAGGGCGGGTGGAGGATATGTTACATCTACCACAATTTTTCTTAGATCAATAAGTACAGCTCACTGCTCTCGCCTAGGATTCTAATGTCACAAGTCTCACTCTCAGTAGCACGGGGAAGGGGGGGGGGGGGGGGGGTTGGGAGATAGAGGGCGGATTTGGGTGGGTAGATATTGGGTCAAGCGTACGCGAATCCATCTCTCATTCCCATACACTCGCATCATTTCATATAAGTATCATAGCTATGTATCTGAACAAACTTGTCTCAACATAATCGAGACCCGATAAAAGCAGGTATACTCATACGAGGAGAACTCCGTCGTGTCCGTAGCGAGCGAATGCTAGTTAGACTAGATCATAGAGTGTGTACCAAAGCTTATATAGGAGCTATGGGTAGGAATGGACGACATCTATCATAGTCTGGAGTGCGGGGTATAGAGTGGGGGGATACTACATATTGATAATACAGCCACGAGAACAGTGAGTCATGAAGAAGATGTAGAGTTGATCAGATAGCGTACGGTATCATACGGAATAGAGAGACACACACACAGATTGTTTGATAGGGACTATCTCTCTTGTCTGAACTTGGGTGGACCCACCCAGAGGATGTAGTAATTCTAGCATGTGAGTACTAGTGTAGGGTGAGTCTGTAGGTGATAGTAATATTGATGGGGTTCTTAGGATTTTTTTTATAGAACAATGAATAAACAGATAGAGAACGAAGTGGAAGAGGAAAAGCAGAAGGGTCTGTTGAGGAGTGTAGTTATAGGTAGGTGGGCGGTAGAGGCTAAATTCAGTCAGAGAGAGTCGATGGTAACATTTTGTTTCAATCGTGCGTTGACTTCTATCGCGTCAAAATCTCAATGCTCTCTCTCAACCTCCTTCTTCGTCTCGGCTCTCATAACATGCTCAGAGTTCTTGGAGAGGGTTGCGATGGGAGCGGGGAGTAGTTAAGATGAAGTGAGAGTTAAAGTACCTGGAAGCCGAACAGTAGATACCACAGACTCGCGAAGTGGTAGAGACAATCAGCTCGTCAGGTGTGGAGAGTATTATTGTGTATATTATCAGTGTCGTCGTTTGCCTACTCAGGTGGCGATGCTCTTAGACCATCATTTTCATTGAGCAATCTCAGGAGTAGAAGTCTAGCTTTTGTCTCTCTCGTGTTCAAGACACTACTACTATTTCTCTGCGTGACGACTCCGTCTAGCCTCTAAACTTTCTATCTAGACGTCGCAACAAAAAATAAACACGGAACATCCCGCAATACTCTAAGCTGATTCTAAGCATTTGCGAGCTATTGGAAACATGGGTGAGAGGTTGGTTAGCCTACAAAATTTTTGGGACGATCTATCAACTCAGGTCTGAGACACTCGTCACGTGATTCACAAAGAGATAAAACGAGCAGAAGAAACGAGCGGAGCAACCCGTCTAAACCGCTGGAACTTAACACAATCTTAGTATTAGATAGTTAACCGTTGCTATAGACTACGAAGGACTCAGATACGTACGCGAAAGTAACGGGCTTTCGATAGCGAATACTGAGCGGATACGATACTCTGTTTCGAATAGCGCTCTGTCCTGTATACTTGAGTGACTCATGACGATCGACACTAACGCAAGGCATACGACACGAACGAGACTCGAACAGACAGGGACACAGAGCGCGAATCCCGAGGTCCACAAGTTAAAAGTGCCGGCACTGCGCGAAGAGACTCTCATATCAGTGTCTGAGCAGCGGAAATATATCTATATTATAGAGATCTCTTTCTTACACAACACACACAACACATATATAGATACATCTCTTTCTTTTTTAAAAATATATCGACACATACTCAAATTCACACAAACACAATCACACTAACACAGTTTTTTCAACACACATCTTTTTCTCTTCACACACACATCTCTCATCTCAGTCTCATCATCAATTTTCTTTCGTCTCCATCTCTCAACTGTCTCATACACTCTATCTTGACACGTTGAGGTTCTGGTTATTGAAGTAAGATGTTAATCGGGAACTACAAATATGGTACAAATCGCACACACGGGTGGATATTGATGGTAATTTTTGGTGTTAGATAAGCGATAAAAAAAAACACAGATTCTGCAGTTGGGTCATGACACACACAAATCACATCGGGGAACGAATTATTCCTCTCCATGGACATTTCTATCTCTTATATGGCTCCACCTATGAGTGTAGTCAGCAAACACTAGCCATATATATGTCTCTTGATTACGTCTGCCGGTGAAGATAGACGACGTAAATATCTAGACCCGTAAACAGTACAACAGAATAACATGTCGTTGGCGGAACCTTTGGGAGGGGGGGGGGGGGGGGGGGGGGGGGGAGGGAATTAGTACCGTGAACACACACACGAAGAACAACTCTACAGTTCGAGGAGGGGAACCGGACTCGAAGGCAGTAACACCTATTCTCTGGCTCATGCGTAGGCTGAAGACGGATTTTCTATCTCGAAGCCGCGGATCGAACAGCGGATCGAACTCTAAGCAATGCGAACTAGCTAGTCTATTGAATTTATTTGACAATTCGTATATCACTGTAACTTTCTCTGAGAGTTTTCGCGCGCATCGACACTATCCTAAGGTACAATATACATATCACTGTTATCTAGTGATCATGTAGACACAAAATCACCGTAGATTTCATGCTGATACGTGACATCTCTATTCGGATCATCAGACGAGTGGAAGATCAGTCCCGAGTGAACAAAGACAGAAATTTAGTCTTGAGGCACACACCGACACAACATTTTTCATTAGCACATCATAGATAGTGCTCGCCACCCCCCGCCACCCCGGTCTCTCCACAGTAAATACAAGAACAACTATTAGAGAGATATTTTCCGTAATTACAGCAATACCGTTATATACGAAAGAGAGAGGAGAACGCCAAGATACACTCTCATCCTTCATGCGTTCTTACGAGAAGTCACAGAGCGAAACTACAGTACACAGCATAGTAGCAACTAATTCCAACGAGCAAATCAACAAGTGCATGTCCTTAATATTTCAGAGTCACTCATAGGATTTTCGACAGCCCAAACAACAGTCAACAGTGTGCCTTTTACATCATAATTTATTATACTTAAAAAGGAAGCTCGAATCCGTTTTCAGTTTGTTTTCTGAGAAGATATGATATATTCAGCGCCGCATGAGCTGCTGGCAACACTCTTTGGATCAAGATCGAGAAGTCACATTCTATCACGTCGCACAATGTTATCCTACAGTAGCATGGCTCTTCTGAAAACTACCAGCTATAATATATCACATTACAACTCTGAGCAGACATATCTGATTGAATCAATAGATTCGGAGTACCAATGATCTCGCTGGTAGAAGTCAGTCGAATATGCTCTACGACACAACACGAATATACTCAGCAATGCACTCATATCACACGAGTCGACCAATCATAATCTTTACACACTTGAGCGATGAGCACTAAGTGAACATATGTTCGACAAAACATGGAAAAGAAACACGACACCATTAACACTTCACAGTCACACTGATACTTATCGGTACAAATACATTGATTAAACCTGATGCACAACAGATTGTTATTTTGACGGGTTCTCGTCTGCTCTGATACAACTCACATATAACAAGTCAAGTAATGTGTTGGATGAGTGTGGTGATAGATAAGCTGTTCTCTCAATCATCTTCTCTAGTTTGGGTAAAGTATGAGTATATCTCTCTTTCTGTCTTTAAAGTAGTATGCTTAAAATCTCGTAGCGTCTCAACAATATCTACTGATATTTAAAAAGACAACAGAATTGCAGATCTAACGATCAGACTAAGTACATTGATACATTGCGGTGAAAAAAGAAAGACTATGCATGGTATGTCTATAATATTACACATCGACTCTTCAGCAAAGAGCACACGCAATCACAGTGCAAGCAGGCTCAGACACAAGCGACATCAATCAGAGAAGGACGAAACACGATGGCAGGATTCTATACAGTCGCATAGAAAAAGATCTTCTAGCAACCCATAAATACTGCAACTTTAGGATCAAGAGATCTAAGAGTATCTTTCAGCGGGCACAAAAAAGTTCACTAGTACATAAGATCTCAACAGACTGAAAAGCAGACGCTCTGACAGACGAGGATGAACACATCTCACAGAGAATTGTCAGGACATCTATCGGTGGTGCTACATCTCTAGTTACAAGCAGCTTCACAACTGAGCAACCTTACACATATTACGACAGATGAGATCAGGATTCGACATCAGCAAGTGTCATGCACTATTGCGGACTGTCTCAGACAGAGTCACATGTCTAACGTCCTCATACGAGCCTGCTAACGTGACACAGACATAGTAATAATCCTGACAACTAACTCTGCGAACTCGAGCACATCATTCTACGAACATCCGTACCACACTCGAGCACACACACTCGAGGAATCTATGTAAAGAGTTGGTATAATTTATTTAAGTCTATCGTGCTCAGAGAGCTTTACAACAATAATATATTAGGAGATAACACTAACAGACAGGCGTGACATGGTCATCTCAGACATAAGAATCAGACAAAAGAGGAAAAAGTACGCATATCTGACAAATGTGAAAATTCATGTCATTGAGAACAATCAGTTAGTGATGCGCCAATCTCAAGAGATCTATATTTTTCTTCAACTATCCTATCAGGAGTTTCATATAAATCAGTCTGAACAAGCGTCAAGGTAACAGCATGACATCGTGCTAAAGTTAGCAAGACATATACAAGCAGTCAAGATATCTTGGAACATAAGTGGCTAAGGAATGAATCACATGGATTAAGATAGAGATCTGCGAAAGAAGTTGCAGAAGCACAATAAAATTAATAACAAGAGACCAGAGAAAGGCTGTAGGTATCGATTACATCGAACAACTGCAAAGAAATCAATACTCTTGATGCGAGCATAGCAGAGCACTTTAAGAAACATAGAAAGCATCACACGTATGGCTATCTTGACCTGTCTATCAATAATAATTATAGTAGAGAACTTCACCAATATACTGATCTCTTATGTCATTAACATATTCTCTAACTAGAGATAATATTTCACAAGCAATTCATGAATAAGGAGCGTTTCGTTGCACTTGCGCAGAATTACACGACATGAATAATAAAAAAGCGGAGAGTGAGAATCTACGCAGAAATCACTATCACATGGCAGAGTCTGATAGAATGAGTTTGTAACTCTATGAATTTAAGAACACACATCTCTATCAATCTTGGGATGCACACAAGTTTCCAGAGACTATTATTTCTGAGGAACACACACCATAAAAGTCACATTATCACTATCAATGCGAGGTATGACACTAGCATCACAATCTCACGACATGAGACTGATTCTCTAACGATCATGATTCACTTAATGCAACGGGCATACAGAAGATCTATATCTATCATATCCACAGAGATCATACTGGCTACGCCGAAAATTAAGTGAGAGCCCAATGGTCTAAACATGACGTAGTTCTGGATAGTACAACTCGAGAGTCCAACAATACTAAAACTATCTGAAACTATCTGGAACATAAGATAGACTCTGACTCCATTACTTGCGTAAAAAACGCGTAATATAAAGAGTGCATTGTAGAAAAGTCACGCCTATCTATCATAAGAGTATATAGTGTCTTGAAACTCATTAGCTCTATCTCTTACATTTGACAAAGCATAGAGTGTATCATAAGACAACTACCTAGAGGATGCTAGAGAAAAACAAGACATCTTTCGATTGAGTGCAACACATCTCAATGATACTACCAAAGAATTCACTATACACGCTGCACATACTTCAGGAAACTTACTAGATGTGTGACAGAGAGACTATGTGCGACTGTGGGGTGAAAAAAATCTTTATTAGATTAGGATCAATAGGAGGAGAGGTGGTGGGAGGGGGGAGGGGGGGAGAGAGAGGTAGCGTAGTTTGTTAATGAGGTGTGAGTATGTGGGGATCGAATATATATTATCTCTCTCTCACTCTTCTCGTCATATACTCTTCTATGCGGCAACATAATGCTCTGCGTTTAGTAGGCGAGGAGGAGAGAGGGGGACCTAAAAACAGAAACGTCTCTCAACTCAGCGTATACAATCCGTCTGACTTCTAGAGCTACCCGATACAACTAAGGAGTACTAAAGTCACTCTAAACGACTCTAGAAATTCATCAACACACAGATAACGAGAGTTGAGCACTCACTACTAAGGTTAGGGCTGAACAGACAATAGCGCATATACAAATAGCACTGTCACATACACATTGATCTACTAAGTAGTAGAAAGATCTATGTCTGACCCAAAGACTAGCCGAATGTGCAAAGACCAAATACACTCTATACATATTCTTCACTGCAGATCTTCGTACACACATAGTAGGCGAACCACACCAGGGTAGAAATTCAATCAAGACCTGTTTTTGTCTTCAAATGGGTTTCACACACACAGAAAGCCATTCCCCCCCCCCCCGCCTTAGCACAGATACAATCTAGGAGTGATAAAGTGAACGCCCCAGCATTGATTCAATGATTCAGTTAGTATCCTAACACATCACTGTACGCGTAAAGGCAAGCTAAGAAAAACAAGCACCCCGCACCTAGGATCTGCTTAAATGGTCAACAGAGCATAAGCGCACTCACGTCCTTAAGTACAGATGTACTAATTCGTGTACATCATGCCATAACATTTGTGACAGTTGCAGGTCTCATGTCAAAATAGTGACACACACATGTGAAATAGCCAATACACACACTACTGTAGGTTATCTGTTTAGGAAGTGTGGGATGGTTGGGTATATAACGACCAATCAAGCGACAGAGACACAAGTAGTCTCCATCACAACTAAAAACACAACAACAACAAGTAACACACACACACCAATAGAAGACAACAACTAAACAGTTGCAACACACACAAAACCAATAAAACAGGCCAGTACTGCTCTAGGCAATCGTTTGAATCTCGTGACGACTGATGCATTTGTATTTCAAACACTAGGACGTATTGAAAGCACTACGCAAGTTGTGCAAGCCTCGGTCATTAAACTGTCAAAGGACGACATTTGAAACACACAACAAGTTCAAGCCTACGATCTATGAGTCAAGATGGAGCGACAATGACCTCAACTGAGAGCACATGACAGTTTATCCACATCCTCAAGGGTACTGTTTGTCATCTTATCAATGAGAGGCGATTCGCTGAAAAGAACAACACTATTCAGGCCTCTCAGCTACTACACTAAAGGTTGATCGCTGCGAAGGTCTCAACACACGAAATGGCTGTTCGATCACTGCTGACCTACACAGAACACATAGCACAATCAGAACGCATCTCAGTCATTCATGCGGAAGACTGCATGTCTGTATCAACTAGTCAAGTGCAGGCATCTTCTCATCTAACAGTGAGCGACTCGTACCATAACCGGTCGATTCAATCTCTGACTCAGAGACCACGAAGGGATCTCGAGAGGTGTTGAGTGAGATCAGTAGTGAGAAAACGAAAGAGTGATCAACTGTTACAAAGCTAGTGTTCTCGCAAAGACATGGTTGCACTCTGCATAGAAAGCTCAAGATCGAGCTAACATCACGGACAATTGAACAAACAGAATCGTATATGAGCGATCAAAGATATCTCAACCGAGTCATATATGCAAATGCTGTTATGAACACAGGCGAGCAAGATTACAAAGCACTACAATAATCATGAAATGCAATGTACACAACAGGTGTACGCTATTAGAGAGAGAGCTCTCCGACATTGTCTCATTGGAACGATCTCGACTCGTTTACAATGCAGAATGCGATACATGTCTGATATACACATTCGCGAGCATATCACGACACCTGTGTCACAACAAATAATTGTCGAAAAAGACGAGATGTCACAATTATAGCGATCTCAAAACATGTCTCATTGCTAAGGTTTGAGGGGGGGGGGGGGGTGTGGGGGGGGTAACATAATGATAGAGTACACAATGTTAGGAACAATAACCAAGACAAACAATAAACGAGAAGGAGTACTAGTATTCAAACTTCTAAGCGCGCATCAACTGCAGATAAATATGTGGGGAGACAGTCGATCATTTCGTGTCACACTGAGAGTCTAGTTCCTAGCGCTTACATCAGATGTCTTACATTCACAATATCTTTAGACTTCATAGAACTAAAGATAGTGCATATACGCTGATCATTCGACATGTAAACTCCTCGAGCGCGATTAGTGAGAGAGAGAGTGCCGGCTTTAACGAGTCTGGAGTTTTAGCGAGAGAGAGAGAAAAAGTAGAATCACAGCGACCATTCTAGTCAGAACTTTAGCTCGATGACAGAAGTATACAATAGCTGGTTCAAAAAGATTGATTCGCTTTCAACGCACGTCAACAGATCACCGCTATCCAATTGTCTTACGACATCAGAGAATTGCGGTATTCAATCTAATTTTCTTTCCAATGTCCACACTACCTATTCTCGGATAGCGAGGATGTCTGAACTTCGAGACAACACAGAGTATTATTTCATACAATATACTCTCTGTCAAAGTAGTTCATTAACATATCTCTCACCCAAAAACAGATCCTATCATCTTGACATAGTATCTCATATAAGGAATCAGATATCACAAACTGGTAGCTCAACATTTACGAGATAAAATACTACCAGTATACTTTCTCGTCTAGACACTAGCTACAAGATTAACTATTGACAGACAATGGTGTTTATAATTGATTTAGTTCTAGAGCGAGGAGTCTTATCACACAATAATATTTTATCACAAATCTAATAAGTGCATATTACACATTTATACTCTAAATAGAGATGTAGGTGACTGACAAATATGAGTAAATAACATAATATGACTTACATTCAATAAGATAATAACAGAGTGAGAGCGTGCATACATCCAAATAGATAACACTCGGATTTTATGGCTCGAGACACTATACATTATAACCCATTTACATCAGTCTTAATCTAGCTTACTTGACAGATCTACTGAACGCTAAAAGTTCAGGATGGATATAATAGTCATTTCTAGACGAATCAATACTAGTCTTAAGGAACAGATCTAATATAACAGTGGAAGGTGACGCGTAATTGACTCTCATCCCCACCAATGGATATAGTACAAAGTAAGTAACTATGCTCTAACATCTGGTCTTATTAAAATTAAGTGAAAAAATATGTTAGACTTCACATGTCTTGCTAGTTTATGGAGACATTGAATGTCTAACGATTGGGCAATAATATTTGTCAAGTGTTCTCTCGCAGAGCTGAGGTATATCTCACAACCATCTCGAGTCTGATTTTCATACACACAAGATGTTACGAGAAATAAGTCACATAACATATGATGGGTCAATAATTTGGTGGAGTGTAGAGAGGCATCGTTAGAGGTCTATGAATTAACGAGAAAGAAAAAGTTCTTAGATGTGATATCTAGAAGAGGAGACACGACAACACAGAAAGACCACATAATAAAAATTAAGATACGATAATAAATGGATGTCAACAAACCATACATGACATTATCTACTAAATGAATCATCACAAAGAAAATTCGGCATTGCAAGTGACTAATTGAATAAAACATAATATTACCATTGTACGCACACTCTGCATCTATAAGCCATTTCATACATTCTTAAATCTACGAGTTACTCTCACAGTCAAGATACATAATACTGTGATCAGTCTTTGATTGTTATATGTAGAGCTAACATACGAGAGGGTTTGTCATAACTGTTATTCACAATACATCTTAACATCATCGGAGCTACACACAAATGTGATGATAAGGGATATAATAGGAGAAATCGTGGCGTTTGACCATACGCTGAAGATGTCATCTATACTAAAAAAAAAACAGTCTACAATATATCAAGACACACATACATGACGATAACATACATGGTTAAGTGGGTAGATATCACTATATATATAAATAACGAGACAACACACAAACACAGGATTGATAAACAAGAGGGGGATGAATCAAATGAAAATCACATATATACTATAGTGCAATTAGTATGATAGGAGATGATACATATATCAAATAGGGAAGTAAAGAAGCATACGTAATGAGTTAGAGTAATAACATATGTAAGAGAACGAATCATAACCAGCACCAGAGGTTTCTTAGTACAATATAGACATCTCAGTTCAAGATTGGAGCTACATTAACAGAAGATTATCGACAAGGTCATATATGAGTAATAGAAAATGTCTATAAAGGTATACATAAAAGGCATACAAAAGTTCGTTATACAGACAAAATAATACAAACTGTAAAATATGTATGGAACTATAGAGCACACACCCGTGAAAACTATCTCATTATTGTGGGCGGAGGGGTGGGGGGGGTAACAACACACACCACACATATGTCAATGGAAATAGACAATCACATAGACATATCAAAAAGGGGTAGGGGTAGAATAGATGCAATGAAACAAAACCGTAACAAAGGGGGAGGGGGGAGGGTGGGGGAGGTATGTTATATAATTAAACATATGGGGGGGGGGGGGGGTGGTTAGGGGGGGGGGGGGGGGGGTATGGATTATGTTTGGAGATGGAGGGGTGAAGGTTAATCAAATAGGTAATATATAATGATCATATATATAATTTTTTTGTTTTATTAATAAGATAATTAAGATGATATGTATGGAGAACAAGAGTATAGTTGTGTGATGTAAGGAATTGGATATGTACTTAAACATTAGGCGACATATTACTATGGAAAGAACAGTGGAGACTATATAGGAATGGAGGTAGAATGAGTGAAACACTGATAAAAATGCAAGTACGATATTTATGTGTACATTAATTAGAGTGATTGATGGAGTGTTGAGAGACATTGGGTATAGTATTTGGGTAGGGTAGAATGACAATTGTGTATAAAGGATGAATGAAATATATATGTAAAGTGTTTAGTGTGAAGAGTGAGTGACATGGTTAGTGGTATTAGAGTGGTGTGTGTGGCATAAAATACAGTATTTATCTATTAAGTACTGTATAAAAAATAGAATGGATACATGATATAAAGCAGAAACAAGTTACTAGGTAGTAGAGTTAAATGATTCTAAGTATACAACTAATTAAAGATTGTCATTAGAATTGACTTAAAGTAAATAGTAAAATTGACAATACAAGAAACAAGCTACAAAGAAATGGAGGAGAGAGATAGACGTTCATGAAGATAGATACTAATATGTATTTATAATACAGCATTTATATACTTGTGAGAAATATATATGGTTTGGCGAAGTATGGTATACACAGTTAGGACAAAAGGAATAAGAAGAGATAAAGATTAGATGGAAAATTTAATGATAGATACTACATAAAGAAAGAACAAGGAATAATCTGATGTAGATGTATCAAAAAAGCAACTACAGTGAATAAGTAAGTGGATGAAAAAAGTCATGAGTGCATATACATACACAATACAATAATAAATTTGTTATCACATAACAGAAAATATGAAAACTAGAAGCTAACTAAAAGAATTAAATGAACATCTTCGACTAAGTATTCAAACAGAAGTGTATTAAAAGTGCAAACCACTATAAATTCGGAGGAATTGTCACTCAACATAATAGTTATTATTAATATGAAGTAAATAGAAAGATAACAGTTCATACGATACGCATAAAGATGTGATATGAAATGAAGTCTTCTCACGCTAACGGGGTAATGGATTGTTAAAGAAGTGCGAAATATGAGCATACATACAATATAATAGAAAGGAAAGGCACAGACAGATAGAGTAAGGTTGTGAGAGGAAAGTAGCAGAAAGAATCGGATTATGAATATAGGTAATAAGAGGATATGTAAAAGGTTTTTATAGGATTAGGGAATTAGATAAGAGATAGACAGAATAGAGTATAGGTAAATGGATGTGGATAGGATTCATATCATTTGAACGTCAATAGCAAAGACAACTCGAACCGCGAGTCTCATTACAGATATACAATCTAAACAACAACATGTAACACAAGACACCAGACCAAGAACAATACCTAGAAACATCAAGGAGGTCGTTAATATAAATGGAGGCATTATACTTACTACTTAATTCTTCATAGAAGTGTGTCACAGTGGTTACATAAACACGTATCTTTGTAGTGTTTGATGTTTTTATTTTTATGAAATTATATTTCTCCATTAACTTCTCATGAAGATCAGTAATTTTCTTTTCCCATCTCGGTTGTTGCAGCATCTCAGCTCCTTCAACACCTCCATCTCTATTCATGCTCAATAATTCTGTCAGAGTGCTCGTCTGCTCTCTCGGATACATCTATCTGCTTCTGCGCATATCTCACGTTCGGGTGTGAGAAGTTGGTTACCTGAAATATGAATCTGAGTCGAACAAGTAGCCGGTTTTTTTTTGTGGTGTTAATTCGGGAACCTACAGGTGGGGAAACAGGCTCACCGGTAGGTATAACAATAGCAGAGTCGGCTGGAGCTAAGTGCTCCTCCTCCTCCTCGTCCTCCTCATCCCCCTCGTCCTCATCCTCATCATCGGCGTCATCCCTAGATGAATCGCCGTCATCATCATCTCCATCATCTCCCCCGTCCATAGGATAGTCAACCGGACCATCCTTTGCCTCCTCATCCTCATACTCCTCTGGATCCTCCTCGGGATCCGACTCAGAAATATACCCAGGTGACTCAGCAGTAGGTGAATCAACAGGAGGTAATGGCTGCTCCTCAGCCGGGAACACATGCTCATCCTCCAAAGGTATATACTCAGGGTATACAGGCTCTGGCACGAAATCAAGAATCAAGTGTCGGTAAGAATCTAGGCTCGCACCGCTCAATCCCGTCCTAGATACGGTGGGGGTCTGTGGATCCTCTGAGCCTGGTATGTAATCTGGTGATGGAGGGGCTACTGGTTGTATAGGGAGTCCGTCGTATCCGTATACGATAACCCGTGGAATGCCTCCCTCAGATACCTCCTCATCGTCGGCTCCCCAGAAAGCTCTGCCGGGCTCAGAGTCGGTGTAGACGAAAAGAGTGAGGTGACAGCGGACATGAAAAGACATGACTGCTGCAAAACAAAAAAACTTATAAAAGATTAACTTATAGAGAGATCTTAGAACATGACTAATAAAGTTTTAATTATAAGAGTCTTATAGTAATTAATACCTAGATTATAATTTAATAAAGACGTATATCAATCATGTAAGCACTTAGTAACTACTAATGCTAAAACAGTGTGTATCATGTAAGCATATATGTGCTAGATGCAAACAAGTTCCTGCAAGTCGCTCTCCCTTGTCCGACATTCGCGCATTCAAGCCACTCGAATACAAGTGTTATTGCTGTACGTCAGAGTTCATCCGGCTATATCCAAACAATCGGAAGCACAAATCTAGTATGACAGCCTGATTGCATTCTCATACATAATCACTCATTGCACTTATCTTGCTATAACAGCTTCTCAATCTGACTCATAACACCATCCACAAATCTGGGTCTGTCGATCCCTGGTCACAACTGTTCTAGAATATCCGTCGTGCAGACACGAATCACTAAACGATAGCGGAACCATGTAATGGACTACACAAGATCTAAAGTATTTTCAACTGTCCCACGATTGTATTCTAAAATATCTATATATATATAATATTTTCTTTTTAGAAATATTAATCTAAGTTCCAGATTCATAATTTCTTTTCCATCTCTTTTTCTCTCATCTCTCTCTCATCTCTCTCTCATTTTCGTCTCTCTCTCTCTCTCTAGTTTCTTGATTCGTGGTTACGGTATGATGTGAAGTGTTAATCGGGGAACCACAGGTGGGGAAACTGGCTCACCGGTAGGTATAGCAATAAGCAGCAGAGTCGGGCAGCAGAGTCAGCTGGAGCTAAGTGCTCCTCCTCCTCCTCCTCCTCTTCATCCCCCTCGTCCTCATCCTCATCATCGGCGTCATCCCCAGATGAATCGCCGTCATCATCATCTCCATCATCTCCCTCCTCCATAGGATAGTCAACCAGACCATCCTCTGCCTCCTCATCCTCATACTCCTCTGGATCCTCCTCGGGATCCGACTCAAAAATATACCCAGGTGACTCAGCAGTAGGTGAATCAACAGGAGACAATGGCTGCTCCTCAGCCGAGAACACATGCTCATCCTCCAAAGGTATATACTCAGGGTATATAGGCTCTGGCACGAAATCAGGATCATGTGTCTGTATGAATCTAGGCTCACGCTCATCCTCATCCTGAGATACTGGTGGTGTCTGTGGATCCTCTGGGCCTGGTATGTAATCCGGTGATGGAGGGGCTACCGTCGTATCCGTATACGATAACCCGTGGAATGCCTCCCTCAGATACCTCCTCATCATCGGTTCCCCAGAAGGCTCTGCCGGGTTCAGAGTCGGTGTAGACGGAAGTGTAGGTGACAGCGGACGATGCAGAAGACATGACTGCTGCAAAAGCAAAAATAACTTATATAAGTATTACTTATAAGAGAGATCTGTATGACATGACTATAAGTTTTAATTATAAGAGTCTTATAGTAATATACGTAATATAATTTATATAGACGTATATCAATCATGTAAGCACTTAGTAACTACTAATGCTAAAACAGTGTATGTCATGTAAGCATATATCCTAGATGCAAACAAGTAATGCATGTGTATCCCGTGCAAATCCCATTTGTGAAAATAGTGTTTGAAAATGGTTATATTCCAGACAAAAACTTTTGACCTGGTTCTCTATAACCTTGGCTCTAGATACCAATCTGTAACACCTCCAAATCCGAGGGCGTTACTTCATAGATTAATAGCACAAGATATGAGAACGACCACTAAACGTGTCATTTGAAAAAGATACATTGGATTTAACAAATACTTGTTCGTTACATAAGCCCTATGGCTTCAAATTGTTTGACAACAAAAGTAAAGATTTCGGTTTATAACAAATATCCCAAAATGTAATACATCCCAAATCTTTAATGTCGACTCTTCCCAAGAGTAATCCCCCAACGTATCTTGGCACCTCGTGCCTTATTGACCTGAGAAAACATGCTTAAAACGTAAACATAAAGTTGGTGAATTTATAGATTTATGTAAATCAATTTTAGGACCGCAAGATTTCCAAGTGTATGATTAAGCAACAGATGCAAACATCATAAAAAGTAATTACAGTTTTCTAAGCTCATGACACTGAAGCTCGACGTATATGGATGCAATAAATTGCCAATAAATGCCCCTGAATTATGTTCTACCCGCAACATCCCAAAACCGACATGGTATACGTTTGTTGTCCGGCAGACCGGCACAGTGAGCGCTACTCACCCAAACAGGGACGTCAATCCCAAATAGATCTATTTATAACATTCGCGCTCGCAATCTAGCAATTGACAGTTCATGATAATGGGGCTCAGTAGGTTATCGCTACTTAGGCAAACACGTAATCATGGCGTAAAATGTACACTTGCGTCCAATTTGTAAAACAAAGCATGTTCTCACCCTAACAATGTAAATCATTTAAAATAATTGTAAAAGATGAGGCTATGAACTCACCTTAGTGAATAGTCCTCTGAAAATGATAATATATATCCAAGTATGAATCACACCGTCAAATACCTAAGTAAATACGGCCAGTCTTAGTCCACAAGTTTAGGATAAAGACTCAATGTATAAACTATAATAAATTTCTAGTTTATATATATACTGTTATCACTTGTATGGTGGTGCACATGTCTATTGTATTTGTATTTATGTGATGGCTCTTGGGAAACGTATAAGCGTTGTTAATAATTATTCATATTTATTAAGCCGTGTTCGAAACCGAATAATATCCGAATATATTATAACTCATCCGATTCGTTAAGTGTTTATAAAAATCACTTTCGTTTACAAAATACCCTTAAGTTTCTTATAATTACAAAACAGCCCCTAGGTTTATGAAATATACAATATTTATATTTTAAACCCTTAAGTTTCCAAAATTACACTTTTAGTCCTCTAACTTTACAAAGTTTCACTTTAGGTCCTTTAATGTTTGAAACAGTCCCTTAAGTTCCAGGAATGACAGAAACAGTCCTTATACTTTTAAAATCAGTCATTGACAGTTTTGACGCTAGTTTACAAATTGCACTTTTAGTCCCTTAACTTGTAAAAATCGCATTTCAACTCCAATTAAGTTCTAACCAGTGGCATTATGTTTCGTTAAGTTCCAATAAGTCAAATAAGCTGTGGTCAGCCTATAAATAAGCTCGGACGAGCTTATTTTGGCTTATTGAGCTTATTGGGCCCGTTAAGGTCCAATAAGTTATCCAAGGGTCCAATTAAGATTTCAAAGGCACTTAAGTTCTCATTAAGCCTATTTAAGTTTGTTTAAGCTGAAAATAAGCTCAGGAGAGCTTATTGGAGCTTATTCGAGCTTATTGGGCTAGTGAGCCCAATAACTCAAACCCGAAATACATTTAAAAGGTTTCCTTAGCATTTTAACTTATTTCTTAGACTTATTAAGCACATTAGGGTCTGTTTGCTTGGTCAGCTTATCCAATAAGCTAATAAGCTCGCTATTGGGCTTCTTGGGCCCAATAGGAACCCGAATAACCCTTTAAGCTTTTTGGCTCATTCATTTAGGGTCCATTAGTGTTATATTAGGTCCATTAAGCCCAACAAAACCTTATAAGTTCACCAATAAGCTGTTTTAAGCTTATTGTGAGCTTATGGCTTGCGGTGGACTCGCTAGTGGGCTAATGAGCCCATTAAGGGTTCGGCTTGCTTTCCTAAGGTAGTTTAGGGTTCGTGTGAAACTAATAAGCACCCCTAGTCCCTTAATAAGCTCGTAGAGCTTATTTATAAGTCGTAGGCTCATGGGTCGTGGCCTGTTGGGCCTCTTAGTGGGCTGTTGGGCCCAATATGACCCGAACTTACTCCCTTGGTTCACTAGCTTTGATTCTAGGGTTTTAAGAATATCGTTTAACACTAGTTAACGTTTATCTATCGTTATTACTATAACACCCCCAAAATCTGATAGCAGCGAAATGGTAACATTGGGGTGCCACGTCATAGCAGAACAAACAAGATATAGGAAACGAACTCAAAGAGACGTTTTAAATAAGTACATTCGATGCATTATAAAATATCAGAGTTTTCACAGTAGGTCCCACATACTTAAAACGTCATAAGACTTTAACATACAGTTGTAACCCAAAAGTTTGACGATTTCAAAAGATGACATAAGTTTTTAAAAGTTAAAGAGTGCATCGAATTTAAAGAGAACACATAATCTATCTTCACGATATCCCCGAAGCTCCCATCCAGACTTCATACCTTAGGACCTAAATATAAACATGCTAAAAGTCAACACAAAGGTTAAGTGAATCCATAGGTTTTAGTCGTGAAATAGTGATTAAGTAAACCGAGTAATATTATTGAGATCAAACAACTTTGAGGATCACCAGTTTCGAGTAAAGTAGACAAGTGACACATTCACCGAATTTAAAAATAAATGATATTGTACTAAGCTAATGGCACCGAACATTAACATTTATTATGAGAGGGAGTTGGTGTTGCCAGACATCCATGTATTCTTCTCTTAGAGTTGGTGCGGCCAAACACCCAAGTATTATTCTCTTTGAGTTGATGTTGCAAACACCCAAGTATTATTTCAAAGGTAAGTGCGTCCGTTTGACGTGGCACAAGTTATTAAATACCCGGACGGAGATTGTCAGTCCCAATAGATCTATCCACAACACTCGCGCTCACTAAAATAGCAACTAACAGTTCATGATAAAAAGGGGACTTAAATGGCAAAGTAGGTACTTAGGCAATAATAGAGTCAGGAAATAGCATACAGTTTCAAAACACTTGTGTCCATAGTAAAACAAGCATGTAATTTCACCCCGTAGAGTTTGTAAAACAAGTAGATGGAAATGGGGCTATGAACTCACCTCGAGTGATTGAATAATCCAAGTACGACAGAAATGCGTCACAATAATGACCGAATGCAACCTAATTAAATATAGGTCGTATAAGAATAATGTATTTATAATAAATACTACATCACAAGTTATAATGTTACATCACCAACTAATACTTTTTGTTTAACTTGTAAGTGAAACAATATTTAAATCGCATTTGTTAAATAATATCCATGTATTTGTACTTGTAAATAAAAAAAATAGTATGATTGTCCAATAATTTATTTATCTGTTAAAAAAAACACTTGATTTAACGTTTTTATGATTCGTATAATGTTATCGTATAAGTAGTTTAATCATCTTGTAAAATAATATTTATAAAGTTAAAAACTCGTATATATATTATATAAATGATTCTAAAATGTTTCGCAATTTTTTTTATTAAAAACGAATCAACACTATTTATGTCAGGAAAAGTGTCTAGTTTACAAACTATACATCCGAAAATTATGAAAATCGGCAGGTTTATGTAAAATGTCGTTACGAGCGACTTTGTAGTTTTACACTTCGACCCAATCGGACCCGAAGGCCCTCGAAAGTGAGCTTCAGCAGCTGCTGAAACGTGCACGGTTTCACAGCTTTTATATATATTATGTCGAATCTTTGAAACGTCGTATCTTACTCGTTTTAACTCCGATTTTAGTGATTCTTTCGAGCACGTCTTCGTAATTAAAAGTTCTATTTAACTAAAATATTTTCCATCAGCCCACTGTTATGAACAGTAGTCAGTTTTTATAAAATTACATTTATAAACGCGTTTATTATCGCGTAACTTGTAAATTTCGTAACTTCTTCGTTATAGCTCCGTTTTTCGAGTTCCTTATATGCCTACGATCCTTGTGACATGTAGTATTTTATAAAAATATAAAATGATACCCTTAAAATTCGAATTAAAACAGTAGGTTTTGAATTTTTGTTTAAAATGTTTATAAAACTTGATTTTATAACTTTCTAGTTTAACCACTTTGTTACAAGTTTATTACAACACTTATTATCACATTTCTTACATCCCTAGGGTCCTTAGTTCATCATTTGTCCAAATTTTGTCCATGACATCAAGTCCTTTCCAACTCTTTTACTTATAATTTTTAATAAGTAAACTTTTAGTTAACTATTTTATATATACTTTTATAAACATTCCAACACTTGTGTAATACCTATAATCCCATTATAACATGATATTACTAACCATATAACATGTGTACAAGTATATAAAATCATGAAAACAAAACCCTAAGTGGTGATTAACAAGATAACTGGTATGTATAATATGTAAATGAAGTATTGAAAAGCTCAAAGTTTTAAATGACCTTAGGAGAGCAAGATGATGAAGAACTAATCAAAACTCCAAATGAAACCCTACTCGATCTTGTTTAACCCTTTGCTAAAATGATTACCCAAGCTTCCAAAACTTTTCCAAATACCTTAAATAATACCCATGATCCCTTGTATGCTTAATAAATAAAAGATTATGAATTGTTTCATGATGTTTAAATTGGGACGTGGGTATGGAAAGAAGAACAAGAGGTGTGTGTGATAAATTTACTAATGAATGAGATGGTAAAGACTTGTGTTACTTCTATATTTATTTAAGGAAAGTCAAGGTTACTATTTGAAAGTCCAAGTGAGGTATTAGAGAGGGGGGGGACGTTTGTAAAGGAGGAAAAGAAGGGTATATGTTGGTCAAGACTTAGTCAAAGTATAGTTTTAGAGCTAAAAGTCTTAAGTTAGATTTTTTTTTGTGCCTAATGTTTTGTGGGCTGCCATGTTTTATGGGAGGGAGTACAAGGTTTGTTCCCTTGATATTTTATGAGAAACTAGTAGCACAAGTTGTATGAAGTATAGATTAGATATGGAAGAATACTCGTGTGTTTATATAATAGACTTTGATATCCAATTCTTGTATTTCTTTTAAGTGTAGGCGGCAAGAGTAAGGTATTGGGTAGAACTTATGAATATTTTGGGTATTGGGTATAATAGAGGGTATTTGTTGAAGCGTAGATAAATTTTGGTGGTTCCGAGAATGCCTAAACATAATTTATCGCGAAACGTAAACGCTTTACGTAAACGAATAAAAATAAAATATAAAAGATAATAATTACTTTCGTAAAAACTAATATAATGTTTGCTTGACGTAAACTTTAATTTGTTTGATGCCCGTTTACGTTGAATGATAATGTTTAGCTTACGCGATTTAACTATAGGATAAGAATTAAAAGTAAACGCGTACGAGACTAAAAATAAATAGTGAAATAAATGACGTCGAAAATGACCTGAAAATACGAAATGTTACAGTCTCCTCCGGTTAGAAGAGCCTTGTCCTCAAGGCTCAAGTTGCGGCACTTGAAGAAGGTACGGGTTCAGAGAAAAGATGCAGATATTTCTTCTGGAATTGGTCTTCACGTTCCCAGGTATACTCAGCTCCTTGCCGAGAGTTCCAACGAACTTTGACTAATGGGATACAGCTTGGCTTTAACCGTTTGACTTCTCGATCCCTGATTTCTATGCTTTCCTCGATGAAATGAAGCTTGTCATCAATTTGGAGTCCATCCAACGGAACGACTAATGGTTCGTCGACATGGCACTTCTTCAAGTTGGACACGTGAAACGTATGGTGAATCTTGCTCAACTCTTGAGGCAGCTCAAGCCTGTAAGCAACGACTCCAACCTTAGCCAACACCTTGAAAGGTCCAACCTATCTAGGGTTTAGCTTACCCCGTTTGCCAAAGTGTACTACTCCTTTCCAAGGCAAAACCTTAAGTATAACTCGGTCGCCAACTTGAAATTCTAAAGGCTTAGGCCTCACTTCGGCGTAGCAAATTATCCTAGGACGGCTAGTGATGTGTCTCGGCTTCTTGGCTCAGGATTTGGTATAAGATGAAGTCGACTTTATCGTAAGGTGGCGTAAGAGTTTACTTAGTTATTATAATTATTAGTTTGGTTTCTCGTGTTAAATACGTTTTATGAATACGCACACAAAATAGAAAATTTGGTGACTACTTCTCAGCATGGCATGGTACCTTCCTGAATTATACATAGGTGATCAAGCTATGTATAATTAAGGACTAACGATGCAATGCTCATTTTCGTCAAAATAGTGCGATGTATGAAATGGTATCAAATAGTTTTATAGCGTAACGAAATAATCAATAAATGAGCGTGAAGTAGCTCTTAGGGTGACAACAAAATGATAGTAAAATGGTTTATGATACAGTAGCAAAATGGTTTATAGGGTGGTCATGAAATGTTGACAAGAATATGACGATCTATAAAATGGCTTGGATAACATAGCAGGGTGAGGAAATGTATCGATGGAAACGCCATGACACGCGACTCTATAGAAACATTAAGATAAAATATTCAACGATGAAACGAGATTCGAAAGAGATACTAGTACAATTGCCTTAGAGAATATAGTCCTAACATAACTTCGACTTGAGTCTTATATGCAAAGAGAAAAATCTCACCTTAAGCATTATGTGATTTGTCAGCAACATGAGTCTTGCTCCAACAGTCCCTAGTTTGATGCCCTATCCTTTTGCAATTCATGCACTTGGGAGGGCACTGACCGTCATGATGTAAATTACATTGATTGCACAGTGGTCGGGTCCCGAGATAACCTTTTCGCTCAGTTGGGGCGGCAGCATAGGCTTTAACATCTTCCTGCCTCCTGTTTTGCTGCTGATGATGGGTATGGTGGTTGTGGCTCTTGTTGTTCCCTTGATGATCCTCCCACTTTCTTTTATTACTTTCCCCAATCCTTGCAGCCTTAGCTTGAACCCCTTGTTCAATCAGTTCTCGAGCCATGTTGATTGCATCATGTAAAGTCGCAGGCTTTGAAGAAGTAACATTCCTTTTGACTCCCTCGGGAAATCCTCGAATGTACTTTTCAATCTTTTTCTTTTCGGCTGGCACCAACTCGGGACACATCAAAACCAGCTCGTGGAAGCGATTGTTGTATGCCTCGGTGTCATCTCCTTTCAAGGTCAAAGTCCAAAGCTCTTGCTCCATCCTTTGGATTTCAGTTGCTGGGCAGTATTCAGTAGTCATCATCGTCTTGAATTTAATCCAGGGAATACGGTTAGCATTGACGAGCCCTAGGGTGTGCACATTTCCATTTCACCATGTTAACGCACGACCCTCGAAAGTACTAGCAGCAAACATAACTTTATCTTCTTCGGCACACTTGCAAATTTCAAACACTTGCTCTACCTTCTCTATCCAACGCCTTAAACCAACAACACCCTCCGTTCCATTAAAAGAGTGAGGCTTTCCATTCATAAAAGTCTTGTGCGAACAACCCTGCACATTTACGGTTCCTCCAGCATTTGTCGTTCCAGACCCGCCAGCATTGTTCGGGTTAGCTCTAGTCTTTTCGTATTCCTCAATAGCTTTAGCCACACGTTTCTCCACTAATCTCTTAACGGATTTCTTCTTCACTCTTTGGGGCGGCATAATTCTGGCAACACAATTACACAATTCGTTAAGAATTTGTAAAGGTATGCAAAGTCATGGCACATGATAATAATGGAGAAGGGAGATAGAAGAATGATATAAATAATAGGGCAAAGGCCATAAATGACTAATTTACTTATCCCAATTTACTGTTGTTCCTAGTCAACTCTATAAAGGTACACACAAACATGTATACATTCAAATTTTTAACAAAATGAATAACTTTCGGTTATATTTCTAACGATCGTTATTTTATTATTGCATCGTTAGTCCTTTATATACTATATTTATTTTCTAGATCTGACCCGTCCAAAACGACCCTCTATATCACATTTTCACGACTCGGGTTCTAAAGAGATTTTATGCGAAACAACGTTTCGGACAACTTTTTAGTTTTAACCGAGACCTGAATCTCAACAGAAAATGACCAAAATGCCCTTACGGGATTCTGCTGGAACTTATTATATTTTTAATAAAACGCAGAAATTTGACTTTCGGTTTTGACCCGCTATCATGCGATTTTAAGACTAACAAACCTCGTGGCAAAGTAAAATGTCATTCCGAACAACTTTCATGTTTCGCCGGAAGGCTATAACGGACTCGACAGTACTCAAATCGGACGTTTTCAAATCTGCAAGCTTATTACTTTTTTATACACATATTTTTATACAAGTTTTTCTACATGATTTTATCCACGGTTTTATACACACATTTTTATAGACACGTTTTATACACATATTTTTATACACATATTTTTATACACGTTTTATACACACATTTTTATACACACGTTTTTATACACGTTTTTCTACATGCTTTTATCCACGATTTTATACATACATTTTTATACACGTTTTTACAGACACATTTTTATGCATTTTTTTTAAAACGTGGATAAAAATGTGTGTAAAAACGTGTATAAAAATATGTGTATAAAAAAGTAATAAGCTTGCAGATTTGAAAACGTCCGATTTGAGTACTGTCGAGTCCGTTATAGCCTTCCGGCGAAACATGAAAGTTGTTCGGAATGACATTTTACTTTGCCACGAGGTTTGTTAGTCTTAAAATCGCATGATAGCGGGTCAAAACCGAAAGTCAAATTTCTGCGTTTTATTAAAAATATAATAAGTTCCAGCAGAATCCCGTAAGGGCATTTTGGTCATTTTCTGTTGAGATTCAGGTCTCGGTTAAAACTAAAAAGTTGTCCGAAACGTCGTTTCGCATAAAATCTCTTTAGAACCCGAGTCGTGAAAATGTGATATAGAGGGTCGTTTTGGACGGGTCAGATCTAGAAAATAAATATAGTATATAAAGGACTAACGATGCAATAATAAAATAACGATCGTTAGAAATATAACCGAAAGTTATTCATTTTGTTAAAAATTTGAATGTATACATGTTTGTGTGTACCTTTATAGAGTTGACTAGGAACAGCAGTAAATTGGGATAAGTAAGTTAGTCATTTATGGCCTTTGCCCTATTTATATCGTAAATCCAACAACTCGTCGATACGCCACCCCGAAGAGGCCTCATTATGAAACTCCCTAGTAATATAGTACTTTGATTAACTAATACCACATATGATTCTATATAGCTACATTCAACGTCTAATCGTTAGTGAAATACATAATTATAAAGTAACAAACGTTTATAAGTATATCTTTAGTAAAAAGGCTAACTTCTATCGTTTCATAATCCGTTTCGCGCGTTCTTACTCCACGCCGATCGTATAAACGTAGTTTATCAGAATATAACAATTTCAAAATTTGAGTTTTCTGATGAATATATGATTTTACCGTTCACAACAAACATATATTTATTTGTAACGTTTTTGTTATCGTAAACTCTAAACGTCTATTTTATTCGTTATAGCTCCGATTTAAGAGATTCTTACGAGCACGTCTTCGTTTTGAAAAGGTTCTAACATATAAATGATGTTTTCAAAAATAAAAGTCCCTGATGAACAGTAACTTTTTATAAAATTTATTTTATAAAACCCGGTATTAACGTAAAACGTATATTTGCCGTATCTTTTTCGTTATAAATCGGTTTTTCGAGTTTCTTATCATTTTGGAATCGTCATGAGACAAACTATCTTTTAAAAACATGTTAGGGTTGTGTCAAAAATCGAACCAAAACAGTCCCGTTGAAATCAATAGATATACTTATTTATATAAATTGTTAAGTAAACTATAAAAACCCTAATTTTGTATATACACTTTTTATACATATAACAACATGGTACAATACTTATAAATCCATTATTTCATGATATTATCAACCTCATAACATATGTAAAAATGTACAAGATCATAACCACAAGCAAAAATATGTTTTACATGTTTAAAAGTATCCCAATGGTGATATTGCTAAATAGAACACATAAACACATAAAATGATAAATGAGAAGACATGAAAGGTTTTAATAACCCATGTAATGATGATGGTGAATGAAAATAAATCACCCTTGTGATTTAAACCCTAGGCTTGAAATATGATATGAAAACCCTAACTTTCTTAAGAACTTATATCTTTTAACTTCTTGTCTTGTAAAGCTTAAACCAACCTAAACACCTAAGAACATCTTAGATATATAGTAGGAATGTGTGTAAATGTGATAAGTAAAATTTGGTATAGATTTGGTGTTGGTGTTGTGGTTGCCGTGAGCTAGAGGGGAGGAGGGAGGAGAGTTTTTGTTTGATTTTCACCAAGTAATATGTTATCTATGTGTTTTACACTTAGTGAAGTCCTTATATATTATATGACTAGCAATGAGCCCATGAAAGGTCTAACAACATGTTGAGTGGTCTTAAGAGAAAAGAGGTGGTCAAATCTTACTAGGTCATTCCTAACTAAAGATTGTACATTCTAGGTATTAATGCCCCTTGTGTTTCCTAATGTTTCTAAGTGCATACATCCCATACAATTATAGGAAGTATTATGGCTAGCTAAAATATCTTGGTATAAGTTAAGTTCTTGCATTTTGTTATAAAATGTGTAGCAAAGTTGTAAATGTATATTAATTTAGATGAATACATCAAATTTAAATGTCTTGGTTGGTATCAATTAAGGTGGACGACACCATTAAAACCCAAGGTTAAGTTGTATAAAACCTTGAGCATTGAAAATAAAAATGAGTATTTGTTGAAGCGTAGATAAATTTGGGTGGTTTCGGGTATACCTAAATGTATTTAATTGCGAAACGTAAACTTTTTACGTAACCAATAAAAATAAAATATAAAAAAAATTGATTATTACTTTTAAAAAAAAATGTTTCTATCGTTGGTAAAATGTTATCGTTTAAGTGGGTCAATCGTCTCGTAAAATAATATTTATAAATTTAAAACTCATATAAATATTATATAAATGATTCTAAGAATGTTTCGCCAAAAGTTTTATTAAAAACGAACCAACACTATTCATGTCAGGAAATAGTGTATAAAAATCATATTTCTCTTGTTTTATTCGTTAATTTTTTTTAGCTTACGCGATTTAAATATGTGATGAGAATTAAAGTAAACGGGCATTAGATCTATGTTGAACGGATGGCCTAAGAAATTTAAGGTGCAACCTCGTATAATTGTGTTTATCTCGACTAATTTCCCATCAGCTAATTCGACATCATAACAATTTTCTAATGAAGTTGGGGCGATGTTTATCAAGGAACTAAATGCAGTGGATATAAAACTTCTATCGGCACCAGTGTCGAATAAGATAGATGCATAGTGGTTATTTAAGAGGAACGTACCCGTGACGACATTGGCATCAGGGTTTCCCGGTGCATTTCCCCTCTTTTCTGCATTCCCAACTGCATAAACCCAGCCTTGTGCATTCCCATTTCCTCCATCTTTATTCTTCAGCTTAGGATAATATCTCTTGAAATGTCCTGGTGCTCCACACTCAAAACAACCATTTCCTTTGCGAGCTGCCCCATTGCCCTTCTGGGTGTTAGCAACATTTGTGTTACCAGTATTCCTGCAATCGCGAGCAAAGTGCCCTATTTTGTTGCACTTGTGGCACCTCTAGGTGCACGGGCCATTGTGGTGGAGATGGCACTTGTTGCACTTGGGCAAAGATCCCCCATAAGGCTTCCTTTCGCCTGTCCCCATATTGTAGACCTTGGCGACATTCTGCCTCTTGAAGGGTTGCTGTTGGTGACCATGGTTGTTTCTGGATGAATCATCAGCCTTCCTCTTGTTGTCAGATTGCCTTTCCGCGTAGGTGCGAGTTTCTGACCATCAAGTCATTGCCAACTCAATAGTCTCATCAACGTCTTGGGTTCTGGCAGACTTGACGTTCCCATAAATGTTGTCAGGAAGTCCACTGATGTACTTGTCAACCTTCTCGGTTTCGTTGGCAACAAACTTGGGTACATATGAGAAGTTAACTCTTGGAAACGTACAGTGTATGCTGGAACATCATTTCCCTTGACCTTAGGTTCCACAGCTCGATTTCTAATTTCTTGATTTCACCCTGCGGACAATACTTGTCCGTCATCTTTTTCTTGAGTACTTCCCAAGTCATTGCATATGCCTCTGGACTCAAATGTTTCTAACTGCATTCCCACAATTCAAAAGCAGCACCTAACAGAGTGCAGGTGGCAAACTTTACTTGATTCTCAATGGCACAACCACTGATATTGAAAACTGACTCCATCTTTTCAATCCACCGAGTTAAACCGACCACACCTTCAGTCCCCTTGAAGTTCAAAGGTTGACACTTCATGAAGTCAGCGTAAAAACAAGGGCGCACAGTTTGCACGTTCCTTCGGTTATCCCCGTGCGAACTGTGGCTTCCATCTCCATTGGTGGAGTTTCGCAAAAGAGCTTGGTCGATCATTGCTTGGATGGATTCTGGAGTCATGTTGTTTGGGTTGGTGTCGTTAACAGGGGTATTTGGTCCTCTTCTGGTTGTAGGTGCCATGATTTGTCTAGATCACAAAAGACAAAACATGAGGTTATATGACAGAATATAATAATATATAGATGAGATAATCAACACAAGAGAGGTATATAGTACAAAGTAACACATCCATTTCATTCATAACTTTGAAAATTTTACATGAAATAGTTGTCGGAGTACACACAATATAATACAAAAGATCTAAGGCTATGCTAGCGGGGAAAACCCCTAATACTTAACATGCCTGTACAATGACCTAGCAAGATACAATAACATAAATCACTAGATGTGACTGTCGGCATCCCCAGAAGCATCCTGGTGATTTGGAATCCTAGCCTCTGGTCCTGGCTGTCTAGCTCTCCTCTGCTGCTCTCGCAGTGCTAACAACTCAGCCTGCATGTCTCTACCATCTAGTCCTGACGCCTACGATCAGTCTCTCGAAGCGCTGCTAACTTAGCCTGTTGCATCTAAAAGCAAGTCTCATGTACCTGATGCTATGTCTGAATGAGAGTACTCTGCAGCTGTAGCTGTGTTTGGTGTGCTTGGAGGTGGGTCTCGTGTGCATACACGTGATCACGATGGGTCTGAAGCTCCTGATGAGTCGCCTGACTCAACCCTATCGAGTGAGCCCAAGCTTCTCGGGAAGCATATGCCTCTTCCTCCACCATCCATACTGTCTCCTGGAGAGTCATCCTATCCCCCATAAGCTAATGCGAACCTTGCTTCGAGTTCATATCGACTCGCAGTGAATATACGAAACCTACCATCCTGAGCATCCTCTAGTAAAGCATACAAGTCCTGTGTATCATGCTCATGGAGCTCAGCAAGCTCTGTGACCCTAGTATTGACCTCTCCCATGGTCATAGGTGCTATCTCTGGAACTGCCTCTGTCGGATCTACCCAAGTACCCTAATCCCATACCCAACATCTCTAATCCCCTGTCGCCTCCGCCTTCACCAGCATCCTACCGTGCTAACTAATCCATAATTTTATCCCTCAACCTCTGGAAGGTCTAGCAGTAGAACTCTCTCTGATCTCATATCTGGAGCCTATAGCGAACTAAACCACAACCTCTTGCGGGGAGGCTGCTCAGACTCGGGAATGTCATCCCTACGGTCAACAGGTGGTGGTATGTATAGAGATGGTGGTAGTGGTGGATAGTGAAGTATGGTAATGCGCTGTAATGCATCATTTTTGAGACTGAAAAGTAGATGCTATCACTGAGTGTCTGGATTTGGGTTTGGACACTCAGATAAAGGTGGTAAAAGGTGGTGAATGTGCATGTGGGCCGTGCACCTAGCAAGGCGCTCCCCTGCAAAGGGTGGTGATAGTGAGATAGGTGGTATGTGATAGAGTCGTCATAGGTCCAGGAAGTCTCTCAACCTCTGCCTCGGTGAAGGATATTGAGTCTGGGACCGGACGGTAACCCTGGCCCCAAATAGTAAGGTCAGTGGTGGATGGTGGTATAACAGCACTGCTCCTCAGGTGGGAAAAAAGCCATCAACAGGTGTAACAATAGTAGAGTCGGCCGAAGCTATGTGCTCCTCCTCCTCCTCATCATCATCCTCATCCTCATCATTGGCGTCATCCGTAGATGAATCTCCGTCATCATCATCCCCATCATCTCCCTCGTCTATAGGATAGTCAACGGAAAAACCATCCTTAACTCATCATCCTCGTACTCCTCTGGATCCTCCTCGGGATCCGACTCAGTAACATGTCCGGGTGACTCAGCAGTAGGTGAATCAACAGGAGGTAATGGCTGCTCCTCAGCCGGAAACTCATGCTCATCCTCGTCCTGAGGAATTGGCGGTGTCTGTGGGTCCTCTGGGCCTGGTATGTAATCTGGTGAGGGTGGGGCTACTGGCTGTATCGGGAGTCCATCGTATCCTAATACGATGACCCGTGGAATGCCTCCCTCAGATACCTCCTCATCATCGGCTCCCCAGAAGGCTCTGCCGGGCTCAGAGTCGGTGTAGACGGAAGTGTAGGTAACAGCAGATGTCGCAGAAGACATGATTACTGCAAAAAGCAAAATAACTTATATAAGTATTACTTATAGGAAGGATCGATATGATATGTCTGTAAGCTTTAATAATAAAGATCTTATAGTAATATATGTAATATCATTTATATACACGTATATCAATCATGTAAGCACTTAGTACCCTACTAATGCTAAAGCAATGCATGTCATGTAAGCATATATGTGCTAGATGTAAACAAGTAATGCATGTATGTCCCTCGCAAATCCCATTTGTGAAAACAGTGTTTGAAAATGGTTATAGTCCAGACAAAACTTTTGACCTGGTTCTCTATAACCTTGGCTCTGATACCAATCTGTAACACCCTTAAATCTGAGCACGCAGCGGAATGTTTGAATATCCGAGGGCGTTACATTTATGGATCAATAGCACAAGATTCTGAGAACGACTACTAAACGTGTCATTTGAAAAACAAAGATACATTGGATTAACAAAATACTTGTTTGTTACATAAGCCCATGGCTTCAAATTGTTCAACAATATAAATAAAGATTCCGGTTTATAACAATTTTCCCAAAATGTAATAAGACCCCAAATCTTAAGTGTTGACTCTTCAATTATTGACTTCCAATGTATCATCGCACCTCGTGCCTTATTGACCTGAAAAACATGCTTAAAATGTCAACATAAAGTTGGTGAATTCATAGGTTTTTGTAGATCAATGGTAAGACCGCAAGATTTCTAAGTGTATGATTTAGCAACACATGCAAACATCATAAAAAGTGATTACATTTTCCTAAGCTCATGACACTGAAGCTCGACATGTATAAATGCAATATATTGCCAATGAATGCCCGTGAATGATGTTCTAACCCGAAACATCCTAAATTCGACATGGTATACGTTCGTTCCCAGGAAAGCTAATCACCCGAACGGGATTGTCAATCCCAATAGATCTATCTAAAACAATCCGGCTCACGAATCCAGTAATTGACAGTTAGTTGCACTTTAGGTCCTTTAATGTTTGAAATAGTCCCTTAATTTCCAGGAATGACAAAAATAGTCCTTATACTTTTAAAATTAGTCATTGACAGTTTTGACCCTATAGTTTACAAATTGACACTTTTAGTCCCTTAACTTGTAAAAATCGCATTTCAACTCTAATTAAGTTTTAACCAGTGGCATTATATTTTGTTAAGTTCCAATAAGTCAAATAAGCTGTGGTCAGCCTATAAATAAGCTCGAACAAGCTTATTTTGGCTTATTGAGCTTATTGGGCCTTATTGGGCCCGTTAAGGTCCAATAAGTTATCCAAGGGTCCAATTAAGATTTCAAAGGCACTTAAGTTCTCATTAAGCCTATTTAAGTTTGTTTAAGCTAAAAATAAGCTCAGGAGAGCTTATTGGGCTAGTGAGCCCAATAACTCAAACCCGAAATACATTTAAAAGGTTTCCTTAGCATTTTAACTTATTTCTTAGACTTATTAAGCACATTAGGGTCTGTTTGCTTGGTCAGCTTATCCAATAAGCTAATAAGCTCGCTATTGGGCTTCTTGGGCCCAATAGGAACCCGAATAACCCTTTAAGCTTTTCGGCTCATTCATTTAGGGTCCATTAGTGTTATATTAGGTCCATTAAGCCCAACAAAACCTTATAAGTTCACCAATAAGCTATTTTAAGCTTATTGTGGGCTTATGGCTTGCGGTGGACTCGCTAGTGGGCTAATGAGCCCATTAAGGGTTCGGCTTGCTTTCCTAAGGTAGTTTAGGGTTCGTGTGAAACTAATAAGCACCCCTAGTCCCTTAATAAGCTCGTAGAGCTTATTTATAAGTCATAGGCTCATGGGTCGTGGCCTGTTGGGCCTCTTAGTGGGTCGTTGGGCCCAATATGACCCGAACTCACTCCCTTAGTTCACTAGCTTTGATTCTAGGGTTTTAAGAATCTCGTTTAGCACTAGTTAACGTTTATTTATCGTTATTACTCACATGCATTCGCTAAATCAGCTATCATACGCGTTCCCAAGCCAAATGGTTTCGTTTACATCGAATGTTTACGTATAGGATTTGTGTTTTTAACAAAAACAAGCTCATGAACACCTTGGTTCTCATTCGTAGGTTTCTATGAACGTTTAATCCTTAGCTTGATATTTAATCGTGTTTCATTCATGTTAGCACCACACAAGGCATATTATATGCTTAATATAGGTGTGTGAACCATGCATGGGTCGAACCATGCATGTTCACGCTCACGTATTTTTTCCAATCGAAATTTACGTGACATATCAACTAGACAAGAAAATGACGAATGAAAATATGACACGAATGGTTATATTTCGAGACTTACAAAGGTCCTAGTCCTTGGTTGTGGATTATGAAGTACACACGAGATGTATACACCCAAACGTGTATAAAACTCAAGCTTCAAAGCTTGTATACCCATTTTCTTAGCTCGTGATTCCTCTTGATATCCTTATACTCGATCTTAAATGTATCGTGAATCCTTAGAAGAAAATGTGGGTTCCTATATGGTTCGGTTATTATGAACCGAATGAAATAAAGAGTAATGTAGAGAGTTTAGCTTTGAGAAAGAGTTTGGAAGTTTTAGAAAATGTATTAAGTGAACTTGTAAGTATGTATTTATAGGCACATTAGCTAGTTAGTCCCTCTTGGTCCTCACTTAGCTAGAAACGAACCATATAGGGGCGGTTTAGAGGGTTCCTAGTTAATCTCCCATGGTTTCTTGATAAACCACTTAAGTACAAGTTTTAATTACTCAAATGTTGTACAAGATTTGCTAGATACTTAAAATCTTAAGGATTTTGTGTGTTTGATCATGCTTAGCCGCGGCACAAAGGAAATAAGGAAGAAAAATGGTTATTAACCATTGGGTAATTGGCTAGTAGGAAACATTTAGGACAAGTATTAATTAAACCAAGGATGTACTAGTACTTTTAAGGATAAGAGATTTTGTTAGCTAGCAAATCACCAAGGACGAATGGTTTGTGGTTTTTAACTCATATTCGGCCCTAAATGGGTTTGTAACACAAGAATTTATCAAATTTATGTTTAAGGATTTAAATGTGGGTATTGGTTTGAGTCTAGGTAAGTCTAGGTATTTCCGGGGTGTGTCCAAATGTATTTTATTGCGAAACGTAAACCTTTTACGTGACCAACAAAAATAAAATACGCAAAGTTAATAATTATTTATTACTTTGTTGATGTAAACCTTAATTTATTTGATGACCGTTTACATTAAATGATTATTTCTAGTCTACGCGATTTAGCTTAAAAGTCAATTTAAAAGTAAACACGTATCGGACCAAAATAAATAGTGACGAATATTAGGAGTCGTAAAATGACCTGAAATTGAGAAATGTTACAGTCTCCACCCGTTAAAAGAGCTTTGTCCTCAAAGCTTAAGACCTTGTAGTGGATGACGAAGCCTGGTTTGTGAAGAGTTGTGGGTATTTCTGTTTGAACGAATCTTCACGTTCCCAGGTGAACTCAGGACCTCTCCTAGAGTTCCAGCGAACCTTAACCAATGGTATCCGGCTTCGCTTCAATCGTTTGATCTCCCGTTCCATGATTTCAACGGGCTCTTCCACAAACTGGAGCTTATCGTCAACGTGAATTCCTTCTAACGGCATGACTAATGGTTCGTCAGCGTAACATTTCTTCAGATTAGACACATGGAAAGTATGATGAACTCTGCTCAACTCTTGGGGAAGTTCCAGCTTGTAGGCAACTTTCCCAACTTTGGCTAACACCCTGAAAGGTCCGACGTATCTTGGATTCAGCTTGCCCCGCTTACCGAATCGTACAACCCCTTTCCACGGTGAGACCTTGAGCATAACCCTATCCCCAACTTCGAACTCCATCGGCTTTCACTTCCGATCAGCGTAGCTCTTTTGTCGATCCTGAGCAGCTTGCATCCTTTGCTTGATCAGGACGATCTTTTCTGTTGTTTCTTGGATTAATTCCGGACCAGTCAGTTGAGCTTCTCCAACTTCGGCCCAGCACACCGGTGATCGACATTTTTGACCATACAGTGCCTCATAAGGTGCGGCCTTTATGCTAGCGTGATAACTGTTGTTATATGAAAACTCGGCTAGTGGCAAATGTTTAACCCAGCCTTTGCCAAAATCGATCACGCAAGCACGTAGCATGTCTTCGAGAGTTTGAATAGTCCTCTCGCTCTGGCCATCGGTTTCTGGATGATATGCAGTGCTCATACTTATATCTGTACCCAAAGCTTTTTGAAATGATTTCTAGAAATTTGATGTGAATCTCCCATCACGATCACAGATGATTGACACAGGTATTCCGTGTCTAGCTACTATCCTGTTCAGGTACAACCTTGCCAACTTGTCCAATGGATCATTCTCCCTTATTGGCAAGAAGTGAGCAGATTTTGTAAGTCGATCCACAATCACCCAGATGGTGTCAAAACCTTGTGACGACTTAGGAAGCTTGGTGATAAAATCCATCGTGATATTATCCCACTTCCACTCGGGTATCTCAGGTTGCACTAACAATCCTTGTACTAAAAACAATCCGTGGCCTTTGGTGTTCGGCTTTGACCCTCACACATGTCAAGCACTTGCTAACATAGGTGGCAATGTAAGCCTTCATGTTTGGCCACCAATATAACTTCTTCATGTCTTGGTACATCTTTTCGGAACCGGGGTGATGGAATAGAAATACTTTTGACTTTGGGTTTAAATGCATAATTACAGATCTTTAAGTCGCCTTAGTAAGGTAACCAAACTCTGCCCCCGTTTAAGCATAAAATTTCCATCGACGCGTGTGGTCCAATTTCTCCTTGGGTACATCCTTCTTATCATACCGCTATATCTTCCATTCTAAGATTCTCTAGTTTTAGGGCCTCGATCTGAGCTTATAGTATTAATTGGGGATAGATCCAAGCTATAGTCATAACCAAGGCTCGAACGCGCAATGGCTCAAGTCCCGGGTTTAATGCATCGGCCACTACGTTTGCCCTTCCCGGGTGTGATAACGAATGTTCATACACGTAATCCCTCAGCAATTCTAGCCAACAGCGTTGCCTCATGTTAAGCTCTTTTTGATCGAGAATGTGTTGTAGACTTTTATGATTGGTGAACACGGTTCATTTGGTTCCGTACAGGTAATGTCTCCATATCTTTAAAGCAAACACTACCGATCCAAGTTCTAAATCGTGAGTGGTGTAGTTCTTCTCGTGAACCTTTAGTTGTCGAGAAGCATAGGCAATCACTTCTCTCTCTTGCATCAATACGCACCTAAACCTTTTATGTGATGCAATCCAGTAGACCACAAAAGTCTTCGCTTACTTATGGTTTTAAAGCCAGAATTGGCGCCCTGCACACTTCTGCTTTATCAAACTGAAATGCGTTCTCTTCCTTTTCAACCCAGTCAAATTGTTATCTAGTCTGTGTAAGCTTCGTCATTGATTTAGCAATCTTCGAAAATCCTTCGATAAAATTCGATAGGTAACCAGTAAGACCTGATAAAATGGCGGAGATCTTCATCGGCTGTCTTAGAGTCGACAATCTTTGATAGATTCTATCTTGGCTGGATCCACGTGTATGCCTCTGCTATCAATGACATGTTCGAGAAATTGTACCTTCGGAATCCAAAATTCACATTTTGAAAAACCACAACTAATCAAACTTGGCATACAAACTTCTCCCTTCTAAGCAATTACTATATGTCCTAAGAATGTTCTTCTTTGCTCCTTTTTTGTCCTTTGAATAAATAACTATTGTCATCGATAAGACAATTACGAAACTTATCAAGTTAAGGCTTGCATACTTGGTTCATGATGTCCATGAATACAGCAGGTGAATTTGTCAGTCTTTGAATGCATAACCTGGGGACTCGTAATGGACCATACCGAGTTTGTTGGAATGCCGGTTCTTTTGGATTGTCTTCTCTTCGTATCTAAGTTGGTGGATATCCTGATCTTTGATCTATCTTCGGAATAAATACTGGATCTTTGGAGTTGTTCAAATAATTCGTCGATTCCTCTGAGGATGTGGATTAACGATTCTTCACTATCAGCTTTTTTAACTCACGGTAGTCGATGCACATCTAGAATGACCCATCCTTCTTTTTGACAAACAAGACCGGGGCTCCCCTTCGAGGAACTAGGTCTTATGAATCCTTTGTCAGAAAGCTCTTGTAGTTGCTCCAATAATTCCTTCATTTCAGATGGGGCCAATCGATACGGTGCTCGAGCTACGGGTGCGGCTCCTGGAATCAGATCGATCTAAAATTCCACTGGTCGAGCCGGAGGAAGACCCGGCAAGTCCTCGGGAAAACACTTCAGGAAAGTCTTGGATGATTGGTAAGTCCTTAATTGTTTTCGACCCCCCCCCCCATCCCGACTTGTCTTCCTCTTCCTTAGCGGATATCTGCGCCAAAAAGACCTGGCATCCCTTCGCCATGTACTCTTGAGATTTTGAACATGAGATAACTGTCAACCGAGATTCTCTCCCGTTGCTACTTTCGTTGCCACAAAAAGTCAAAGTTTCATTCCCATAGGGAACTTGAACAAGTTTCTCTCGCATTTCGAATCACGGCGAGACATCTTTTAACCAGTTCAATACCGATAATGACGTCAAAACTACTAAGTTCTAACGGGTATTAGATCTATTTTGAACGGAAGGTCTAAGAAATTTAAGGTACAACATCGTATAATAATGTACTATTCCCGACTATTTTCCCATCAGCTTATTCGACATCATTACATTTATCTAATGAAGTCATAGGACACGATGTCAATAGAAGTAACTAATGCTAGTAGATATAAAATTCTATCGGCACCAGTGTCGAATAAGATAGATTGTTCATCGTGGTTGTTTAAGAGGAACGTACCCGTTGTTGACAAATTTTGAGTTGGGTTTCCCGATGTATTCCATCTCTCTTAGCATTCCCACACATGACATAAACCCAGCCTTGTGCATTCCCATTATCTCCATCCTTATTCTTCAACTTAGGACAATCTCTCTTGAAATGCCCTGGTGCTCCACACTCAAAACAACCATTTCCCTTAGGAGCTGCCCTATTGCCCCTCTGAGTATTAGCAATATTTGTGTTGCATGTACTCCTTGTAATAAACGGGCAAAGTGCCCTATCTTGTTTCACTTGTGGCACTTCTGAGTACATGGGCCATTGTGGTGAAAATGGCACTTGGTGCACTTGGGCAAATTTCCCCCATAGGGTTTCTTCTCACCATAGTTTCCCCAGATGTAGGACATTGGCTGCATTCTGGTCTGGAAGGGGTTGGTTGTTGAGTTGTCCATGGTTTGTTTTCTGGCTGATTATCTGCCTTCCTCTTATTATCAGACTTTTCGCATAGAGTACGGAGTATGTGATCCATCAATCGTGGCCAACTCAATCGTCTCATCACAACGTCTTAGGCTTGAAGACTTACATCTCCCATAGGATGTATATCCGGAACGTCCACGGGATGTAATTGTTGATCTTCTCAGTTTTCATTGGCACAAAACTTGGTACATATTTGGGTTAGCTCTTGGGAAAAAGTTTGTGTAGGCTTAGAAACATCGTTCCCTTTGACCTTTAGGTTCCACAACTTAATTTCTAGTTTCTGGATCTCACCCAGTGGACAATACTTGTCCGTCATTTTCTTCTTGAGTCCTTCCCAAGTCATTGCATATGCCTCGGGACCTAAAGTTCTTATCTGACCGTTCCACCAAGTCAAAGCAGCATCTAACAGAGTGCATGGTGCAAAACTTTAAATGATTCTTAAATCCCACACAACCACTGATATTGAAAAAACTGACTCCATCTTTTCTTCAATCCCACCGATGTTAAACCGACACGCCTTCAGTTCTTTGAAGTTCAAAAAAAAAAGGTTTAAAAATTTCATGAACTCAGCGTAGTAACAAGGACGTGCAGTTTGAATATTCCTTCGGTCTTCCTCATGCGAATTGTGGCTTGCGTCTCCATTGGTGGAGTTTCGCTGAAGAGCTTGATCAATCATAGCTAGGACAGATTTTGGATGTATATTCTGTCTTGCCTGGTCGTAGGTGCCCATATGATTTGGTCTAATCAACAAAAGAACAAAACGTGAGGTATAATCTATGACATAACATAATAATGTATAGATAGACAACACCAAAAGAGGTATATAGGTACTCAAATAACACATCATTTCCTTCCATAACTTTGAAAATTTCTTACATTAATAGTTTCTGATTACATAAAATAAATATAAAAGATTAAGGCTATGATTAGCGGGAAAACCCCTAATACCTTAACATGCGTGTACAATGACCTAGCAGATAAAATAAAATAAACACTAGACGTGGCTATCAGCATCCCGAAGCATTCCTGGTGATCTGAAATCCTAGGCATCTGGATCATGGTCTGTCCTAGCCCTCCCCTGTCTACTCTCAATGTGCCTAACAACTTCACACCTTCATGTCACTCATCTCTCGTCTCATGTCTCTCATCACTCGGAGAGTCTCTGCCATATGTTGGCCAGCGCTACGGTTTCTGGGACTCTCGTTCCTTTTTCCGTCTAGTGCTGCTATCTTAGCCTGTTGCATCTGAAAACGAGTCTCAGATACCTGGTTTTATGTCTGGATGAGAGTACTCTAAAGCTGGAGCTATGCCTGATGTGCCTGGATGTGAGTCTCGTGTGCATACACATGATCATGATGGGTTTGAAGCTCCTGATGGGTCACCTGACTCAATCCTATCGAGTGAGCCCAAGCCTTTTAGGAAGCATAGGCCTCCTCCTCCACCATCCATACTGTCTCCTGGAGATGTACATCCTTATCCCCCATAAGCAATCGACCCGCTGTGAATCCATATCAACTCGCAGGCTATACGAGGGACCTTACTATCTGAGCATCCTCTGTAAGGGCATACAAGTCATGTGTATCACACTCATGGAGCTTAGCAAGCTCTGTAACCCTAGTATTGACCTCTCCCACGGTCATAGGTGCTACCTCAGGCTCTGCCTCTGCCAGATCTATCCAAGTATCCGTAATACTGTACCCAACATCTCTAATCCCTTGTCGCCTCTCTTCAACATCTACTATGCTGACAAACCCATAATCTATCCCTGGCCTGTGGTGGGTTCTAGCAGTAGAACTCTCTCCGGGTCTCATATCTAGAGCCTAGAGTAGAAACAAAACAATCTCTTACGACGGTGGCTGCTCAGATCGGGGATATCATCCCTACTCTCAACAGGTGGGGTGGTAGTATGTTTAAGAGATGGTGGTAGTGGTGGTAGTGGATTGGTGATTGTAATGCGGGCTGTAAACTGCATCAATAAAGGCCTGGGTGGAGGCTATCCTGAGTGTCTGGATTTGGGTTGGACACCCAAATGATGGTAGTAAAAGTGGTTGGATGGGTACAGGTTTAGGTGGTGATGGATATGTGCAGGTGAGGCCATGCACTAGGCAGGCTGCTCTCCTGAGAGGGTGGTGATAGTGAGATAGGTGGTGATGGTGATGGAGTATGTCATCGCCAAAAGTCTCCTACTCTGCCTCTTGGTGGAGGGATATGAACCTAGGCTGGAGGTAATCCTTAGCCCCAATAGTAATGTTTAGTGGGATAGGTGGGTGGTATAACAGGCTTTGTCGCCCTCAGGTGGGTGAAACAGGCTCATCAGCAGGTATAACAACAGCAGGAATAGAGTCGGAACAGAGCTATGTGTCCTCCTCTCGTCCTCTCATCCTCATACCTGTCATAATCGGCGTCATCCCAGACTTGAATCGCGTCATCATCATCTCTTCATATACCCCGTCCATAGGATAGTCATCGGACCATCCTCTGTATCATTATCCTCGTACTTCCTCTAGATCCTCTTCAGGATCCGACTCTGTAGCATACCCCGGGTGACTCAGCACTAGGTAAATCAATAAGGAGGTAATTGCTGCTCCTCAGCGTGAAACTCTAGGCTCATCCTCCAATGTATATACCAGGGTATATAGGCTTTCGGCAAGTAGTCAGGATCATGTGCCTGTACGAACATAGGCTCACGCTCATCCTCGTCCTGAGGAACTAGCGGTGTCTGTGGATCCTTTGGGCCTGGTATGTAATCCGGTGATGGTGGGGCTACTGGCTGCATCGGGAGTCCATCGTATCCTAATACGATGACTCGCGGAACGCCTCCATCAAATATTTCCTCATCGGCTCCTAGAAGATTTTGCCTCGTCCAGAATCGGTATAGAACGGAAAGTGTATCGGGTAACCGCAGATGATGCTGATAGACATGTACTATACTGCCAAAAATAAAAAAATTATTTATATAAGTATTAGTTATAAGAGAGATCGGTATGATATGTCTATAAGCTTTAATTATAAGAGTGGTCTCTATGTTATATCTATAAGATTTAATTATAAGAGTCTTATAGTAATATACGTAATATAATTTATATACACGTATATCAATCAATCATGTAAGCACTTAGTAACTACTAATGCTAAAACAATGCATGTTATGTAAGCATATATCCTGGATGCAAACAAGCTAATTAGATGTAAGTTTCCTCTCGCAATTCCCATTGTGAAAATAGTGTTTGAAAATGGTATAGTCCAGACAAAAACTTTTGACCTAGTTCTCTATAACCTTGGCTCTGATACCAATCTGTAACACCCCCAGATCTGGGTCGCAGCGGAATGTGAATATATATCCGAGGGCGTTACTTCATAGATCAATAGCACAAGATATGAGAACGACGCGTCGTTTAAAAAAGATATATTGGATTAACAAAATACTTGTTTGTTACATAAGCTCATGGCTTCAAATTGTTTCAACCAGTAATAACTAAATGTTTTGGTTTTATAACAATCTGTCCCCATGATGTAATAAGACCCCAAAATCTTTAATATGACTCTTCAATTATTGACTTCTAATGTATCACTGCACCTCGTGCCTTATTGACCTGAGAAAACATGATTAAAACGTCAACATAAAGTTGGTGAATTCATAGGTTTATGTAAATCAATAGTAGGACCGCAAAGATTTCCATGTGTTGATTTAAGCAACAAATGCAAACATCACAAAAAGTAAATTACGTTTCCTAAGCTCATGACACTGAAGCCCTACTGTATGAATGCACTTAAATTGCCATAAGTCCCGGTGAATGATGTTTTAAACCCTTCAACATCCCAATCCGAATGTGGTATCATTGTTGCCGGCAAACCCGCACAGTGAGCGCTACTCACCCAAACGGGGATGTCAATCCCAAATAGATCTATTTATAACATTCGCGCTCACAACTAGTGATTGATGTTTTCATTGATAAAGGGGCTCAGTGGGTTTCGGCTATTAGGCAAACACGTAATCATGTAAAAATGTACACTTGCGGCAAATTTGTAAACAAAGCATGTTCTCACCCCAACAATGTAAATCATTTAAAATAATTGTAAAACATGGGGCTATGAACTCACCTTAGTGAATAGTCCTCTGAAAATGATAATATATATATATATCCAAGTATGAATCACACTGTCAAATACCTAAGTAAATACGGCTAGTCTTAGTCCACAAGTTTAGGGCTAAAGACTCAATGTATAAACTATAATAAATTTTTAGTTTATATATACTGTTATCACTTGTGTGGGGGTGCATATGTCTATTGTATATGTATTTATGTGATGGCTCTTGGGAAAGTATAAGCGTTGTTAATAAATATTTCATATTTATTAAGCCGTGTGTTCGAAATTTACGATAATATCGAATATATTATAACTCATCTTCATTTTTATATCGATTCTATTAAGTGTTTATAAAATTACTTTTGTTTACAAAATACCCTTAAGTTACTTGTAATTACAAAACAGCCCCTAGTGGTTTATGAAAATTACAAATTTACATTTTTAAACCACTTAAGTTTCCAAAATTACATTTTTTAGTCGGGGTGGGCCCTCTAATTTACAAAGTTGCACTTGAGGTCCTTTAATGTTTGAAACAGTCCCTTAAAGATCAGGAATGGACAGAAACAGTCACTATACTTTTATATCAGTCATTGACTGTTTTGACCCTAATTAGTTTACAAATTGGCACCTTTACTTTTAGTTCCCTTAACTTGTAAAAAATTGCATTTCAACTCCAAGTAAGTTCAACAGTGCATTATGTTTGGTTTGTTAGTTCAATACGTCAAATAAGCTGGTAGTCTGGCCTAATAAATAAGCTCGGGACAAGCTTATTTTGGTTATTGAGCTTATTAGGCTCCGTTTAAGAAGAAAAAAAAAAAATGGTCCAATAAGTTATCCAAGGGTCCAATTAAGATTTCAAAGGCACTTAAGTACTCATTAAGCCTATTTAAGTTTGTTTAAGCTGAAAATAGCTTAGGGAGCCTATTGGAGATTATTCTAGCTTTATTGGGCTAGTGAGGCCCAATAACTCATACCCGAAAATACATTTAAAAGGTTTCCCTTTAGCTTTTAACTTATTTCTTAGTAGTGGACTTGTTCAAGCTGTTGCTTGAGGTTAATGTGATATTCAGTCACATTCCATTGTACTTAATTGTGTTTTTTGGTGTGATTAATATATTTTACCGGGGATGGTCCCTTTTACCCAAAAAAAAACTTATTTCTTTAGACGTTATTAAGCACATTGAGGAGTCTGTGTTTGCTTGGTCAGCTTTATTCAATAAGCTAATAAGCTAAGCTATTAGGTTCTTGGGCCATAATAGGAACCTGATAACCCTTTAAGGCTTTTAGGTCTCATTCATTTAGGGTACTATTAGTGTTATATTAGGTCCATTAAGCAAAACAAAAACCTTATAAGTTCACCAATAAGCCGATTAAGCTTATTGTGAGCTTATGGCTTGTGGTGGACTCGCGCTAGTGGGCTAATGAGCCCATTAAGGGTTCGGCTTGCTTTCCTAAGGTAGTTTAGGGTTCGTGTGAAACTAATAAGCACCCCTAGTCCCTTAATAAGCTCGTAGAGCTTATTTAGAAGTGTAGGTAATGGATCGTGGCCTGGTTAGGCCTCTTAGTGGTGTTGTTGGGCCCAATTGACCCAAACTCACTTCCCTTGGTTTCATTAGCTTTTGTAATTCTAGGGTTTTAAGAATCTCGTTTAGCACTAGTTAACGTTTATTTATCGTTATTACTCACATGCATTCGCTAAATAAGCTATCATACGCGTTCCCAAGCCAAATGGTTTTGTTTACATCGAATGTTTACGTATAGGATTTGTATTTTTAACAAAAACGAGCTCATGAACACCTTGGTTCTCATTCGTATGGTTTCTATGAACGTTTAATCCTTAGCTTGATATTTAATCGTGTTTCATTCAGGTGCACCACACAAGGCATATTATATTGCTTAATATAGGGGCTTGAACCAAGCATGGGTCCAAACCATTGCATGTTCTACGCTTCACGTATGTTTTCCAATCGAAATTTACGTGAAATATCAACTAGAAAGAAAATGTAGAATGGAATAAATATGACACGAATGGATATATTTCGAGATTACAAAGGTCCTAGTCTCATGGTTGTGGATTAATGATGTACACACGGAGATGTATACAACCAAACGTTGTTTAATACTCCAAGCTTCAAAGCTTGTATTACCCAATTTCTTAGCTCGTGAATCCTCTTGATATACATTATACTCGATCTTAAAAGTATCTTGAATCCGTTAGTAGAAGCAAATGTGGGTTCGTATATGGTTCGGTTATTATGAGCCGAATGAAATAAAGAGTAATGTAGAGAGTTTAGCTTTGAGAAAGAGTTTGGAAGTTTTAGAAAATGTATTAAGTGAACTTGTAAGTATGTATTTATAGGCACATTAGCTAGTTAGTCCCTCTTGGTCCTCACTTAGCTAGAAACGAACCATATGGGGGCGGTTTAGAGGGTTCCTAGTTAATCTCCCATGGTTTCTTGATAAACCACTTAAGTACAAGTTTTAATTACTCAAATGTTGTACAAGATTTGCTAGATACTTGAAATCTTAAGGATTTTGTGTGTTTGATCATGCTTAGCCGCGGCACAAAGGAAATAAGGAAGAAAAATGGTTATTAACCATTGGGTAATTGGCTAGTAGGAAACATTTAGGACAAGTATTAATTAAACCAAGGATGTACTAGTACTTTTAAGGATAAGAGATTTTGTTAGCTAGCAAATCACCAAGGACGAATGGTTTGTGGTTTTTAACTCATATTCGGCCCTAAATGGGTTTGTAACACAAGAATTTATCAAATTTGTGTTTAAGGATTTAAATGTGGGTATTGGTTTGAGTCTAGGTATTTCCGGGGTGTGTCCAAATGTATTTTATTGCGAAACGTAAACCTTTTACGTGACCAACAAAAATAAAATACGCAAAGTTAATAATTATTTTCTTAATAATTATTTATTACTTTGTTGATGTAAACCTTAATTTATTTGATGACCGTTTACATTAAATGATTATTTCTAGTCTAAACGTTTAGTCTTCAAAAGTCAACTTAAAAGTAAGGAGTATGGACAAAAATAAATAGTGACGAACATTAGGAGTATAAAATGGACTGAAATTGAGAAATGTTACAACAAAATTCTTCACAAAATGTTCAAACAATTTATTCAATGCAACATAATCTATGGGTGCAATATTGACTTTCTTTTCTTTTGTAGTCGGATCATTTTGTTTTGCAAGCATCTTTAATCTACTTTCTTCAGCCTTTTCTAATGTTTCTTCAGTGTCAATGACAAATAAGGTTTCATGCTTTTTAACAATCTTATTAACACAATATAAAGCAGGTACTTTGCGTTGAGCTTGAGTCAAATAAAAAGGATTTTGATAACCGAGTGCAGTTTTATGAAATTTATCGTAACAATACCTGAGGTTTTGTCAACATATGCATAGTTTGCGTTGATTAACCCATTTATAAACCACATTGTCTAAAGCCTTGTTTTTCTTTTCTAATGCAATGATATCATCGAGAAATTTATCCTCTTTTGCCCTAGATTCCAATTTCGAAACATCAACCGTTGTAGATAATCTTATGACTTTCAAAGGTTTCATTAATTTGTAGTTTTAAATGCTTTTGGTGAATTTGGTTTTCAAAATCTAAACTTTGCATTTTTTGTCAACAAATACCTGACGTAATTTAAATTGTCAATAAACTTTTCTCTGTCATTTAAATCAAATTTCTGTCTTTCTTCAAAAAGTTTGATTTGTTCCTTATATCTTTCAAACTCAGCAGTTAATGACTCATGTATGATTTTATTTTCTTTATGCACCTCATTACATTTAGCCACTTGATTAGCCATATCTTCAATTACAGGCATTATTAGTTCATCTTGTTGTGCAGAAGAAGAAGTATCTTGAACAACCGCAGTTTTAGTTTCTTTTAAATAATGATCATATGAAATCATATTGCTATCATTTGATATGTCAATATCTGAATCATTATTGAAAACTGGTTGTTCAGAATATTGTATCTCTTGCACACTTTGATCAGTTATCTGATTATCAAGATAAATGTCATGGTTTGGTATCATCAAATAACGTCTATTTTATAGCATCATTTATTCTATGATTATTGCCCATTTTACATCATTTATGCAAAAATTGGTGCTTAATCTGTTATTTGTAGTAAATATAGAGCAATTGGTGAAGATTAGCTAAAAGGCGCTCATTTTGGAGCTTAAATGAAGTAATCAAGAAAGTTATTGTTCTAAAGACCTATACGCCATATCCATCAAGAAGATACGACGTATCCGTGCATAAACTTCACAAGATACCACAAAGACATAAAGCCTCATACGCCGTATTCGAAGATAAGCTCAAAGAATATTATGGAATATTATAAACGTGGTCCCTAATCCAAGAAACTACAATACGCCATATCCAAGAGATTCAATGCGGCATATAGACTATTTTCCAGCGACTATAAAAAGCAAACTTTAAAACACAAATTAAAGCATGAAAGTGAAGCCCTAAACCACCAAGTCAACTAACAGATGATTTTTGAAGCATAGAAGGTCAGTAAAGAGCCTCAAGATCATAGAAAAACTCTTGTAATCTTTGCACAACCCAATACACATTCGGTTATCGTTTCTTAACTTTACTTTAATCGTTCATATATGAAATCGTGTGTATTTTTACAATGACTATCGATTGATACCTTTAGGTATCAGCCATGTTTATGAAGATTTAATGTTTGGTTTGTTTATTTAGATTGTTTATTACTTGTTGCATGTTAATTATGTTTATCACATGATGCTTGTTTATGTTTAATTATGAGTTTAATCTACCATTCAACTGAATCTAGTATTATGGACCAAATTAACAAGAGTCTAGGATAGAACTTCATATAGGTGTATGTGACTTGGAAATATTGAACTGCAAAATTTAACCCTCTTGTGTTTCCCCTGGTTATAATGAGTGGTATAGTGAGTGGTGACTTAGGATTTACACTACACTCTCGACTTGCTTGGTTCATATAAGCCGCAGACTACCGACATGTGCATTCGATTAAACCTAAGTGGGTAAAGCCTTGATGAGCTAGGATTCAATATTCACCAGTGTTGAACTCCTAGATATATTATAATTAACTGATGTATGCTTATGAAACATTCTTTAATTGTGATAGGATTAATTAAATAACGTTTATGGAGAAGACCCACCTAAACTTTGATATGATATAAACACCAACATAGTAATACAGTCATTGCACCTTAAACAACAACCAGCATTTAATCAGATTATTCCTGGCTGATATGTTTTCCTTACATTTGTGCTAGACTGCTTCTTTTTTGTTTGTTTGTCTTCTTGCATGTGTTTATTGCTTTACTTATCATCAAAACCCTAGGTGAGATAACTAAAACTTGTGTTAGACTCTCAGACTGACACCCCCCCCCACTTTACCATTAGTTTAGGTTTAACTTAGATTTAACATAGAATATAATAAATTAGAACTAATTTAGATAACTAAATTACTGATAGACTTAAGAATTAAAATTCTCGCTCTTAGTGATAGACACCCTACTTACCAACGAGCTACAACTGATCGGGTACACTGCCCGTTAGTGTTGTTTTAGGTAAAGTAGAAAAAATATAAATAGTAAAACTTGATACATAAAATACCTACACACAACGACACGTATCAAGTTTTTGGCATCGCTGCCGGGGAGTGAAGATTTTAATTCTTGTTTGTTAGTATTTTAGTTTAGATTTATCTGTATTTGGTTTGTTTTTGTGTATGTTTGTTTTTTTTGTGTTTGATTTATGATATTGTACTATTTTTTATTTTATTGTTGGTGTTTGGTGTGTTTTTTGCATTATTATTAGTATATGTAATTTTTTGAGTCGAATACTAAATTACAAGTGTCTTGACTTCTTGGATACGACATACAGATTTTTCTAAACCAATACAGCATATTCGACTCCAAACATCAATACGGCGTATTTAGTTTACTGAATACGGTGTATTAGTCTATTTGACCTTTTTTATTTCTTGCCA
>BQNB010000258.1:9870-99870 GCA_026074375.1 Tanacetum coccineum | reverse complement strand
TCGGGAAGTTGCACAATGAAACGGGAATGTAAAAGTAGTAGTTCGCTCGTGTATTTTTACTACTTCGTTATTATGATCAGAAATAGACTCCAGATTTATCGTAGTCATGAGGTGGTGAAATTCTACACAATAGATTTATTTTCAGTTATCGGTTTAGGTTTAAAAAAAATCAAAAAAATAAGAAAATCGAAACAAAAAAGAGAAGGAAGTTTTAAGGATTAGATAGTTGGTTCGTCAAGCTTAAACCGATGTTATTATCTGAAGGATCGATTATTCGTTGATACGTGTTAGAAATCAACGATGTAAAGTATTGTATAAAGTGGTATGATATCGCCACTATTTGTTGTATTATATTATTAATGGTCGTTTGGGAGTTGACTGTTATGGGAAGATGCCAAACTAGTGAGGTGTTTGCGTTTTATTTTGAACCGTGACGTTTTTTTCGAGTCATAGTTCGTGTCTACTACAACATGGAGTGGTCACGATTTGTCATCTTTTTCAAGTACTGGTCGGTCGAAAGTAGCTCAGAAAACAAAGTGCAATTATTTGTTTAGACTCAATCCTTTTTGTTTTCTTTTTTATTTAACAAAAATTTTCCATTTCCTAATCCTAGCCTTTGGTTCTTCTATGCTCGACTGAGGATGTGAGCATACCCACTATGTCTATACGTCATTACGGATTGTGTATGTGTGGTTTGGTTCGCTATGTTGGTTGTAACGCTATTTGCGAAAGACTAGGAAGAACCATACCCTATATAACTCTTCGTCCTAACCATTAGTTTTACTCAACGTGATGGACTGATTGCTATCATATATGTCTAATCATTCGGTTATGGATGTGTTATATGTGTTTGTTGCCCTTGTAGGTTATGACTTTTGGTGAAGACTACTAGTCCTATTCTTTAGCTTATTCGAGTTAACATCTGAGCAATCATGTGTATCTATTCTGTTGTTACGGATGTGTATGTGTGATTTTGTCACCTTTTCTAAAATATTGGTATTTATAGAGATTAGAAAGAAGTGATTAACACTTCTAGCCATTAAACCTATTTTACCTTCTTTAGACTTATGTCACTCCTTGCTTTAGTGGTGGAGATGTGTATCATTGCCAAGCCTATGATACAATACTGGTCATGACTAAGCAATTGAGTGAATTAATTACATGTTACCAAATAGATTAGTTGAGTGATTTAAGTGTTTTCATATTCCTATTACCTGAGGTGTTTGGTTGTGTACTATTAATTAAACTAGAAAATGCTTTAAGGAAAAAGTCCTAAACCCAGGTTGGGATACATTTTTACAAGTTTTCTAAAGTCTACTTGTAACATCCGAGAATTTTCGAAATTTTAAAAGACGATTTTTCCCTTTGACTTTTTAGGTCTGACTTGACTTTTTGACTTTTGGTCTTTTATTGCCACATAAAAACGATTACCGCGTAACCGGTAATTTTTCGAAACATATTTAAAGAAGATATATGTTATTTCTAAGCTGACTTATCAAAAACGGCCAACTAAATCACGTTTTCACGACTCGGACTCTAAAGCAATTTGATGTAAAACGACATTCCTGACAACTTTTTAGCTATTGACCGGACTGACTGAAAATAGCAGAAAGTGATGAGATGAAATGCTCACTTGGCAAGATTTAGAAACGAGAAAATAATTTATATTATATTAATTAACATCTTTTTATTAAATAAAAATATTCTAATAAATTAGTCTCACTTTATCAAAAACGTTTGATGATAAACGCGAATATAAGTGGTTAAAATTTTATTTCTATTGTTTTACTTTCGGATTAGAGTACCGGTTTCACAAAATAAATAAAGAATATCTTTATAAATGTTACAATAAAATATTTTATGAAATACTATCAAATAAATACTCTTTTTATCTGAAAAATGATTTGGGAAAAACAATGGCGCATAGTTCGTGACTTGATACATCCGTTCGTTAACTAGTTAAAACGCAGTCCCGAACCGATAATTATCAAACCCATTATTAAAAATTTTAGACACACATTTGACCTTGGACTATTAGAGGACTTAGTCACATTTCTTATAAACTGTATAATGTATACATAAAAGTATATATATTTTTATTTCTAACAAAACACTACACACTCTCATTACTCTCCTCTCTTCATTTATCCAGGCCACCACGCCGCCGCCGCCGGGAAACATTTTTCGGCGGATTTTCCCGGCCGAAAACCAAAAATGGTTCCTCATTCTCACCCGATCTATCTGATACACCTAGGCCACTACGCGCAAGCGCCCGTTTTCTTTACCTCCCCTTTTCGGACCGACGACAGCCACCACCATAGGGGCGTTCGGTGTATAGTTTGCACCTAGGGTCCGTTTGGTGTTACTCGGTAACCAACAAAAAGGGGTGTTCGTTGGTGGTTGTTTCATCCCCGAGACCACCACCATGGGTGGTGTTCGGTCAGAACCGCCGCCGCCACAGCCGCACCCTGGCGGTGCCGAGCTCATGGTGGTTTGCTTTGGGTCTTGGTTTTCATTTTAACACAAAAGCAACGGATGACGTTTGGTTTTACTTACACAAAAAGGGTGGTTGGTTTGAGTCCGACACCACAAGGGTGCGTTCGGTGATGTGGCTCAGATCCACCATAGGCTGCTGATTGGTTCTATGTTTTCAAACGACAAAGGGTGCGTTTTGGTTCCGAGCCGCCAATATAGGGTATGTGTTTGGGCTGAGTAAATGAATAAAGGGCGTTATGTTTGGTTGTGAGTTAAACGGGCAAAGGGCGTGTATTGGTTTATGGTAGCCCAAAAAGGGCAGAGTTTGGTTTTGGGTTTAACAGCCCAAACATGGAGGTGTGTTAGGACAGCGGGAAATATGGGTCGTCGTTTAGGGTGTTAACAACAAGGCGGTTAAAGGTGTGCGTTCTGGGATAGTTAGAAATCGCAAACATTAGGTTTTATAAATATAAAACAGACTAAATAATAAAACAGAATAACCGTTAATGGTTCAAATTGATTAGTTATAAAAATTTATAAATATATACTTTAGACACGTAGAAATTTTGCACTGCTAGCGGTTTGTTGAAAAGTGAGAAAGAAAACTTGTGTTTTATAAATATGGAGGAAACGTTATAATAACCGGGAAGGTCATCGACGACATTTATATAACTTTTATATTTAGTAACTGTTTTACGAAAGATCTATTATTTTAGAAACCGATAAAAAGGGATAATGTTCATATTTTATAAGATATAATAATTTTTATTATACAATAACCGGATATAAACGAATGAAAAACTATACTCTTTCCGGATAAACGAAAGAAAAACTCTATAACTTTTACAATGAGATAACAGATATTTTAGATACAACGAACTTGTCGTGGAAACGTAAATATAAATTTATAAAAATATTATATTTTATATTTTTATTAATTGTCAGCTAGAGAATTAATCATAACAATTGTTGTAAAAAAACGTTACAAAATCGTTTAAACATAAGTGGTAATCTTAAAACGTACGTTTACGCCTATGCAAGAACTTCTTATTTAATTAAGTGGTGAATTCGGAAACGGGTCAAACTAATTGGTTTTCTTTGTTATATAATTCACGATTTGAATTAGATACTTGTTATTTATCGTATGTAATATATATGGAATATATTTACACACTTTTGCGGTTTACTTTTCACAGATTATATTTTTATTTAACACTCAACACCAAATATGTACAACAGTTAAATCTAAAACCTTTTTTCAACGTGACCCCGTTGACGTAACCATCTATCTCGAAAACCCAAATACACTTATCCTAGGCTAGTGGGACTTATGCGTTTATAGGATTAGCTGCAACTTCTTGATCGTGTCCGTTTCGTCTTCGTTCGTGTTGTGCATTTTAGAATGCATATATGCCATCGTTCTACATCATTAATGTGAGTTCTTAATCCTCGCTTTTTACAATCTTTTGATGTTTTAATAAACCCGGAGGGGGGTATACATGCTTTGTCTACTCAAACTTTATACCTTTACTGGTTACCTTATAACAATTGTGATTGTTTTTAAAGGATATTGTGAGTTTATAGCCCCACGTTCTACTTGTTTTACATATATTTTTGGGGTGAGAACATGCTTGTGCAAATCTGTTTGCAAACTCATTTACAATGGTCGATTTCATACGTGTTTACATGAATGCTTACAAACTCATTTTACAGGTTGATTACCTGTTTGGTTTACATACTCATTTATATATCTCGCGAGGAGATACAATATTTTGTTTAATTTTTGAACGTAAACACATCACTAACTATTTATTGAATTTACGGATTCTTAGGTTGCGAAAGATTGTAAATCTCTCGGAGGGTTGAGCATAGCGAATGTTATGTGTATAGATCTATTCGGATTGTCAATCCACGTTACTCGGCGTGACTAGCTATCGCCTGGTTACAAAGTTAAAACATGTCAGAACACGATTTGGTTTGAGTCTTCAGGGACCAACCAATTTCATAAACATGGATATTTTCAGAGATGCCCGGGTGGTGTTCGTGGAGGGGACACCTGTCTATGGGTACAAAGGACTTTTCATTACTGCCCGGGGTGTTCTTTAGAAGGGACTCTTGTGAAGGGTACAAAAGGGTTTTATATTAATGCCCGGGTTTATTTTTGAGTGGGACACCTTAAAGATGGGTACCATTTTGTAATATGTGCTGAATAAAGTGACCATACATACAAGTCCTACGTCACAGTTCATCGAACTGAAAGTAATGGTAATCATGGTTTATATACACACCTTGAAATTTACGTTTGCCTATGAAAATAAAGTAGGCAAGTTACATACTTTGGAAAATGTCGTCAAATTATCATAATAATTTTGAAAGGACATTTATGGTATTTAAATGGTCGTTATCACGCGCTTTACAGATCTTGGTTCAATCATTAATACTTAAAACTAATCTATGAACTCACCAACATTAATGTTGACACTTTTTAAGCATCATGTTTTTCAGGGGAATTAGTTATGCTCGGTTTTCTTAATGATGCTATTTGTGAGAGTCTATACATTCAAGTTTTCTCTGGTTGATGCAATTATGTGACAAATGTTCATATCAAATTTAGGCTATTTTGATTTAAATCAACCAAGGCTCCATTTTCAAACTGAATCACTTTAGCGGTCGTTCTTCTTGTATCTGTTAGTCGCTGTGTATTATGAAGTAAAAGTCACCCCAGACGTATTTCCGCTGTGACACGATGCTTTTTGGGGATGTGGGTGTTACAGGATTGGTATCAGAGCACTGGCTATTAGAGACTAGGTTGCATTTTTGCCCTAGGAACTATAACAACCGTATTTCTCAAATACTTGCATCACACTCAACATTTTCAAAGTGCATAAACACTACTTGATTATGTGCTTACATTTAACGTGCTTACATTAAGTGCTTACGTGATACATACATATTATAGTAATATATATGCTTACAAAATACCCTTTTTTTTTTTTTTTTGGGGCGTATTATCGCAAGTTGATTTACAATAAGAGTTATTTATATAAATACCAGAACATTTCTTAAGACATTGTAAGGTGCACAATGGTCTCATTTATACCGTAGACATTGTAAGTTACACAATGGTCTCATCTTACTTAGACATTGTGAGTTGCACAATGGTCTTTCATTTCGTTCTGCAGATTTGTACAGTAAACAATGGTCTCTAAAGATATTATTTTCTTCATAACTTTATACAAATAGTCGTTATTACTCGGAAGTACCGTCTAACTTTTGTTTACATGGAATTATATATGAATCTAAAGTATAAAAGTCTTGTATGTGGCCAGGGCCTTGTAGTATGAGGATTGATATGATAATTGCTATGTTAACAAAACCCGGTCACAGTATTTGTTCACATGGGATTTTGTATGAATCGGTAGTATTACATATTACTTGTCATGGGCTGGGACTTGTAATAGGAAGATTAATATGATAATCGCTATGTTAACTCGCTCATAATGACCTTTATCTTATTTAATTTAATCGAGTACTCATCAGCTATCTTGAACACTAGGTCGATATTCTTGGGTAGTTTTACTTCCTGCCTCCGAAGACGAGTTTTAAACACTCGTCCCATACTCATTAGAGCATCGGCATCGTTATGTCATTCACCACCTTGAAAACTTTGTGTGTACGCGTGTTGCATCAGAAATTATTAAGTAGGATGATTTATAATCTATTTATTTGAAAGGATTGGGACGCCTCTTCATTTAAATAAATAAATTATAAATCACCGAACCATAAGTTTATCATTTCTTACTTACATAAATTTGGACGCTTCTTTATGTAAATAAGAAATTATAAATGAGTGGGCTTAATGGTATCCGATATGACACGAGTATGAACCTGAAATCGATAATCATCAGAATCCGTTAAAAGGGTCTAGAGACACAATCGTGTCTTGCCACTCAACAGAATCTTAAGGCCTCACTTGGAACCACCTTATCACATTCTTAAGTTACTACTTTTGCCGTTATTAGTCCTCGCGATCCCGAACTGTTCGTGGAACTAACAGACTTGTTACACACTTGAGTTAATGGAGCTGATTCATCGAACTAACGACTGAGCACCATGATCCGCCGTCTATCGCATAAGCTCTTCCGCGAGCTCCTCCCATTTGTTAAACTTTATTATGGGAATATTGTTTCTCGAAATGTCCTCGTTCTCGACATCCCATCATCATTTGTTATAGTATTGACGTTATGGTCGCTACTGTTGGGTCCTGGAGCGGTCCCGACTGATACAACTTTATCCAATAGGTAATACAACTCCCCTTAAACGAGATAAACACCTATCGACGAAACAGATAGTTGGACTATTTATTTCGGGCCACCAGTAGGAAGACTTAGGTCGCGATACATCCTGGAAATGCCTAGTAAGTTGGGTACTTACATCCATAGGCCACGTTGATGTGAATCATCGAACATTACAGATAGTAGTAACGAGACTCCGTCCTCGGACATTTAGAAACTTTTACAAACATACTCACGCAACTACGCTTTCTTCTTGAGATTTTCACTATAATGAGACTTTCCCTATAACGCGGTTATACCGGCCATAAGATCTGTAATGATATATTTTGAGATACCTATTCCAATGGATTGGATATCCTGGACAAACCTAGCCAAATTTTTGGTAGATTGAGAAGTGTGGAAACACCGAATTTTGCTGAATAAAGTTATCAGCGTCTTGTTTAGAACGAGTTATTAAACCTTAAGTCTTTCCTTGGTCCCACAATCGGATAACACAAATTTAAATCTCGGGACGAGATTTCTTTAAGGGGTAGGTACTGTAACATCCGAGAATTTTCGAATTTTTGAATGACTATTTCAATCGTTGACTTTTAGTGTCTGGCTTGACTTATAAGAACGACCACCTAAAGCACGTTTTCACAACTCGGACTCTAAAGCAATTTAATGTAAAACGACATTCCTGGCAACTTTTCAGTTTTGACCGAGACCTGGAAACAGTCAGAAGGTGACTGAAATGCCCTCGCTAAAATTTTGAACACAACGCGTACCGACCCAAAATAATTAAATTTATATTTAATTATCATAAGTTATTAAATAAAAATATTTAATAAATTAATTATCTTGTTAATCGAAAACGTATGTTAAAAACGCAATTATTAAAGTTAAAATTCGTTTTACGGATAAAGTTTATCGGAAAAATATATAAATGAATAATAAACGTTTTAAATAAATTCTATAAAACGTTTACAAAAATTAGTCGAGTGAATACTCATTTTTATCAGAAAAATGATTCGGAAAACAATGGCGAAAGTTTCGAGATTTGAATCGTCCGTTAAGTCATTCAAACGAGTCCCGAACCGTTTTTATTAAAAACTATATTAAACATTTACAAATTAGACCCTAGTCTATTAAAACTTGTCATTAACTTTTACTATATATATAAATCTATTCGATCCCTACACCCACTCTCCTCCACGCGTCTTTCCCCCCCATCTACCCGTCTCAGCCGCCGCTGCCACCCTCATCATAACATCATCATCATCATCATCTCCACACCACCATAACAACCTCGTCACCATATCATTACCGCCGCTACCCCCATCCCACCGACACCATCACAACCATTTTCATCACCAACCTAAGGGTGCGTTTGGTTGTGTAAACGCATGAGAGTGCTTTTGGTTTTCATTACCGCACCGCATAGGGTGCGTTTGTTGTTCGGAGTAAACCCATCAGGGTGCGTGGGTTTCATGGAAGCACCACGAGTGTGCATTTGGTTCCAACACAGCAAAAGGGTGCGTTGGTGTTTATATCAAGCTTAGGGTACATTTGGTTTTCAGACCAAAGGGTTCGGGTTAAGGTTATGTCAGCAAGGGGGTGTTCGTTGGGTTTGTTGTTTCGCAAAATAGGGTGCGTTGGGTTGTGGCAGCCAACACTATGGGCGGGTTTGGCTGTGGAAACCAACCAGGGTGCGGTTGGTTTAACCGAACACCCAATGGGGTGCGTATGGTATTGTCACAGCAACATAGGGGTGTTTGTTTAAGGTTATAACAACCAACGAGGTGCGTTTGGTTGCGGGTTTGGCAGCAAGAGGCTGCGTTTGGTTGGCTGCCAAACGGCACAAGGGTGCGTTTGGCTGGCTGTGTAGCAACCACAAGGGCGTTTGGCTGCAAATATAACAAAAAGGGGTGTTTGTTTCTGGGTTTGTCGCGATTAGGGCGCGTTTGTTATTAAAACAGCCATAAGGGCTGTTTGGTTCAAAACAGCAACATAGGGGTGTTTGTTTAAGGTTATAGCAACCAACAAGGTGCGTTTGGTTGCGGGTCTAGCAGCAAGAGGCTGCGTTTGGTTGGTTCCTATAGAAAGGGGTGTGTTTGGTTGATATTAACAGCCATAAGGGCTGTTTGGTGTAATAGGAAGCACGAAGGGAGCGTTTGGGTGAGCAGATTTACCAAAAGGGTGTGTTTGGATTAAAATAAATTGACATTAAATATATCTTAAAATTTTATAGATATAAAATTTTAACGAGATTTATAAATTATAAATTGAAACTTAATGGTGGTTAATGGTTAAATAAATGCGATAATTATTACCTTGTTTTAGTATAGATATTTAAAACCGGATAAATATTTATTGGTGGTTTTAAGTGGTTAAATAAATATAATATTTATTAATTTGTTTAAATTAGATATAATAACATGTATATACACTCTATCTAGAACACACAAGCATTTGAAACATTGAAGCGCGAATAATTGCAACATATATTGATTTAGGGAAACGTTGAGTTTTGCGAAAATGGAAAACGTTATATAAATGGGAAAGTCATGACGAAAGTTATATAAATTTTTATACTTAGTAATGTTTTACTAAAGCCTCTATTATTTTAGAAACCAATATAAAAGGGGCTAAGTTATATTTTAAAGATATGATAATTTGTATTATACAATAACCGGATAAACAAATGAAAACTATACTTTTCAAATGGGATAACTATTTTAGCAAACCGTCAAGGAAACAATATACTATATTATAAAATATTATTTTATATTTTATAATTGTTTTATTTTTCACATGAAATATATAACGAATATATTACACACTTTTGGGTTTATTTTCAATTTTATTTATTTAACCCAACCACCAAAACTAATACACACCTTCAAATCTAAATCTTTTATCACAACGTGTCGCGTTGACATAATCATTACATCGGAAAACCCAAACGATTAATCCTAGGCTATAGTGGGACTTAGCTGTTAAGATAGTCGCAACTTCTTTAGATCGAGCCGTGTTCCGTCTTCCGTTCGTGTATGGCAATTAATGCCTCTCTGTCAATCGATCTACATACATCAATGTATTTATAGCCCCCTCTTACACTTATTTACATTTACTTTACAAATTCAGGGGGAGAATACATGCACACTCACTTGTTTACATATTCGTTTACTATGTCTTATTTAACATACTATTCACACACTTGGATACCATACATGATTTTTTGCGATTCATTACAAACACATTTACAATGGATTGATTTTCAAAATCGTTTACATACTTATTTGCAGAGCTCGCTACGGAAACATTATTTGACTTTATTTTTGGTCACAAATGCATACTTTACATTTGAAATGATTTTCGGATCACGATTTGTTTGGCGTCTGCGGGGCCAACAAGCATTACATGCCCGGGTGTTGCAGATGGAACACCCATGAGGAACACATTATTTGTAAATCACTGCCCGAATCGGGTACAAATATATACAACAAGTCTACGTCACATGTCATGAACTGTAAATCTCTTGGAGGGTGACGCGAATGTTAATAAATAGATCAATTTAGGGATTTGAGAAATCCCCGTTCGAGTGAATTAGCCTATCACTTGGCAATCGAACGTTATAGCTTTTGTCTGCGCGTATGATTATAGAAATAAGATCTATCGGGATTTTTTTGACAATCCCCGTTCGGTGATTAGCTAGCACCAGGAAAACGAACGATATAAACATTCGGATCATGGTGGGGACTACGGGAGCCCCCCGACACATACATACTTGAACATGTTTGTGACGTAAATTTGTCAAATGCATTAGTTTTAAAAATCTATAATGATGAGATTGTAATTTTTGTAACATAAAATGGGTCGTGCAAATTTTTATAAACATTTTTCATGGTACTGTGATGGACACAAGTGGATAAATATATTTGTTTGAAACTGAGCGCATGCATATTTAAACAAATCTAATGAACTCACCAACTTAATGTTTTGACACTTTTAAGCATCTTTTTCTCAGGTGAATTAAGATGCTTTGATTATTTTATGTGCATTGGCGTCTTTCATTCAAGTTTTTTCCATGGTGAAGAATATTGGACAACTATTATTTTTGGATTTCAGAAATCAACGATATTGTTTTACAAACTACACATTTATGAGGTCGATCTCAGAGAATTGTATCTTGTGCTAATTGTATTATCGAAGTAACGCCCCCTGACATATTCCGCAGCGACACATTTTTTGGGGTTACATCCCCATGTTTTTTTATTCGGGCAACTTTTTTTAGGATAACCGCTGAACCAATTCTACATGCACCCGGAGGTTTTAGCTAAGTCAAACAATTTTTCGTTTGTTATTAAGGAACGTTTAAACAATTGAAGCTAAATTTCGGCATATGTAGAAGAGCATCCGCGAAACCTGACTCGAAATGTATTTGTTTTAGCTAAGTCAAACAATTTTTCTTTGTTATTAAGGAGACTTTTAAACATTGAAGCAAATTTCGGCATATGTAGAAGAGGTATAGACGGTGTTGCTAGGAAGTGAACCCGAACCCGAAGAAGAAGCGGTATTCATTTGAAGAAAACTAGTCATCATATTCTTAAGCTCTTGGTTTTGTTATGACATATCGTCCCTTAATTCCTTCTTCATATTACTAATTTGATTTTGCATAGCTCGCATATTAGCGTCGTTGACCTTCATGTAGTTCGAAAGATCATTCGAAGGTCCAACTTGAGCTTGCTGAATCGGAGCTTGATAATTCGGATTTCCTTGATTGTAATTATTTCCTCTGTTTTGATTGTACCCTTGATTGTACTGGGTTTGATTATTTTGCAAATTCGGTTAAGCAAAACCCGGTGGTCGAATTTGGTTAGCTACACTTTGAGGACGGTATCCGGTATTTCCCTGATTGTAGTTCACTGCGACTGCTGAAACATATCTTTGAATATTATCTTGATATTCTGGAAAAGCGTTGCCATCGGTGGCAAGACATTGGTGGTAAGGATGCGGGCCACCACAAGTAACACAAATTTCCTCAACCGCTTTCACGGAAGCTGGAGGAGAAGATTTCTGAAGAAGCATAGCCTTAACGGCGTCGGCAAGAGCGGCAATCTCGGGAAAATGAGGGGTAGAAGAAGAAGGAGCATTCATACTCACTTTTGTAACAACCGGTTTGTTCCGTGAGTTGCGAACTTTCGATTTGTTTTCAATAATTGTCAAAGCATCTCGAGGAGTTTTAGTCAAAAGATTACCACCGGCGGCGGCATTCAAAGAATCTTGATCGGTTGGGGTTAAAGCATTGTAGAAGGTATCAAGTTGATGCAATTCCGTAAAACCGTGATGTGGGCATGCACGAAGGAGATCCTTGAAACGGTCCCATGCCTCACAAAATGATTCATCAAAACGTTGCTGAAAATTCGTAATTTCATTCCGGAGATTTGTAGTTTTTGAAGGAGGAAAGAATTGGTTAATAAACTTGGAAACAAGATCTTCCCAAGTAAGAATAGAACGAGGGGGTTCTTTTTCGAGCCAAATCCGGGCTGCCCCCTCGATAGAAAATGGAAAAAGCATAAGCTTAATCGACGAATTAGGCACATCTGACACAACAGTTGTTTTTGTTGTTTTTCAATTTTTTTGGTATTTTTGATTTTTGATTACATGATAATAAAAAAATCACAAAAAATGAGAAAATAAAATATTTTTGTATTTTAATATTTTTTTATAATATAAGAAAATATTTCCAAATGAAAGCGATAACTTCACGATGATGGGTCTTTAAACACTAATCTTCAAACGTAAACACGATAATCGTTTCACAGCGTCCCCGGCAGCGGCGCCAAAAATTGATTCAATCGGAACACACACGTAAGTATATATAAGGACAAGATCAATAATAGTATATATATATATATAATAAGAATTCCAAAAGGATTTAAGAAAATTACTTTTAACCAAAGTAAAATTCAAAACCTTCCAGGTCATAGTCCCAACGAAGCCGTGAATAGAAAATCTCATTTAAGTTTGTAATCGCGTGATTTGAATAATTGAAGTTTTGATTTGGATTCTATTTCTACAAATATAACGCAAATACAAGTAAAGGCAACTAAAAACTAAAGCAATTAAGATTAAAGCACGAAAATGATAACAGGAATCTAAAACCGAGACTTAAAAACCTAAATTATCAAATTTTAACTCTAAAAATGCAAATCTAATTTCTAAAAGTCCTAAATGATTAAAAATAATTTTAGAAAAAAGAATTATATTTTTTGACTTTTATTTAATTTTTTATGAATTTAAAACTATTTTAATCTAGAAAATTAATTAAAAATACTAAACTAATTTATAAAAATCTGTAAAAATTACTATAAATGCTTTAAAGTATTACTAATGTAAGAAAAATAAAATGGGAAAATAAGCTAAACCTAATAAGCTGTAAATAAGCGAAATAAGTCGTATAAGCTAAAACTAAAAATGATTATAAGATTTAAAGGGTGCAAAGTGTTTATGAAAAAGTCACAAGGGCACAATGGTAAGCTTTGTGTGTTGTGAGGGAGAGGTCACAGGTTCGAACCTTGTGACATTTCTTTTTGATAAAACATTTTTTTTCTCATACATATCTTTATTAAAGGTACATTATTCCTAAAAGTTACGTTAGCCACATCATATCAAAAACAGGGCTTTTAAACCATTATCGGATGCCTCTAAACCCTAATCTCATGGAAGGATTAACCCCTCTAAAGTGAATGAACAAGATACTAAAGCATATGCACAAGTTAATATGTTATATCATTTGAAATATAAAATTCTCTTCAAGTTAAAGCACAATCTCTGAAAGCTCAATGTACAAGTCAATTAAGCATGATTCTAAAATAGCCGTTTTACCTCATTTTCATTCTAATTTCTTCACCACCACTTAAGCAAGTTACTAAACTCATTCTACAAGATTTAAACCCTAAATATTCTATTCATAAGCTTTCATACATCTTTTTACACTCAAAACCCTAATTCAGGACCCTAAACCCTAAAACCGAGCTAGTTTCTAAAAACATGACATGTTTTTCTTTGTCTTTTATCATTGTAAACCCAACAACTCCAACTACTCAAATAAGTTGTTAAAAAACTTATTTTACAATCATAACAAATCCTATTCAATCTTATTTCATCATTACTCATTCATTTTACCTTCACTTGTTACGTAAAAACATATCCTAGTAACCCTAAATGTACCTATTGGTTCTTTAACACGTTTTTACTCGTTTTAACCATTCTAATCCCAAATAACCCAACCAAGGGCATTTTTTAACCATAAACATGAGTTTACAAATCATTATCTATCATTAACTGGCAATGTGCAAGGAAATAAAAGCTAGAAAACTCTTAAACGGAATCCAGAGAAAACCCTAATTATGCCTCTTAATTATCATTTTGACACGTTTTCTTCAATTTCAACCCATTTTAAGTTAAAACCAACGACCAAAATTCATTTTAATTACTTTATATAGATCCATAGGATTTGTATTCCACAAAATTCCTAATCAAGTGTATGCAAATATAAGCCAAGAAGTCAGAAAACCCTAAACGAGCCCCCAATTGAACCGTGACCTCAGTTTCTTTCAATCTCTACTCATTTTAACCCATAACAATTGCTAATCTTGGCTAATTACTTTAATACCAGACCTTAACAACCTATTTCATCCTATTCCTTATATTATAATATCATATGGTACATTGGAAAAAACCCGTTGACACCTAGTCGAACCCCAAAACTAACCCGAACCCTTTCATACTCAATTTTGACCCATTTCAAAACCATTCAAGTGAAAATAACCATTTAACCTCTTCTAGAAACCTTAAAAGCAGTTATGCACCTACTTAGACCAATCCTTGGTCAAATTAAGAGCACATGGCCTCTCTTTTGCTCTCTTTCAGCCGCGGCATACTCCAAACACAAACACCTCATCAAAGCTACTTCATAGACCTCCACCATTGATTTCCTAGCTTCTACACATCCCTAATCGACCTCTATGTTTCAAACACCAGTTCATACTTTGCCTTACTCCTTGCTACTATTCAAGATGGGTATAAATTGGACTCTATGTCTTCGTTTTCTTCATACCCCCACTTCTCCTCTATAACCCTTCATAGTTAGAAAACTCCTTGCTCATATGAATTTCTAATAGATTCTTAAGAAGTCTCAAGTACAGAAAAGGAAGCAAAAGAAACAAGAAAACGAAGCCTCTCCGAGTGTCGTTGTTCTAGGCGTTCGAAAAGCCGGAAAGTCTCCGATTCTGACCCGTTCCAAGCTAATAAGCTCAAACCAGGTTCTCTAAACTTATATTCTGCTCATGTAACGTATTAATGTTCATATGATCTTGCTAAAATCATAATATAAAGCTTTGAACTCAAAAACCTAAGTGTTATGCCTTTTTGATCCAAAACCGTACACCCGAACCATAATTTCATGTTTTTACTTAAAACTTTGGGTTAAACTTGTAAACTTATGTTATAATATTCATAATAGCAATTATTAATGTTAAAATAAGTACTTTGATAAGTTATAAGAGAATTTGACCTTAAAACCCGCGCGTTTACGTTTTGAAACCCTAATTTGACCCGTTTTGCTTCTTAGCTTAACGAATCGTTATTTTAAACTTGTGTTGCATTAAATCTTCATATTTCAGTTTATTATAACTTATAAATGTCTAATGAAATGTTAAAATAAGCTTGCATGGCAATTTGGACATGTTTTGTAATTATAATCCATGCAAGGGTTTATATCGTACCTTTCGGAAACCTATAACTTAAGGTCTAAAAGTGTCATTTTATCAAAGTTTATAACTCCTTGGATAATTATGTCACTTCTTCAATTGTCCCAAGCGTTTCACTTGGTTATCTTTCAAAGTTGAGGACCAAAGTCGTTTAAAGTGCAACCTCAGGGGTCTTATTTGCAATTTCTAGAACCCTAGGGTCTTAAATGTAAAACATTGAAAAAAGTATAAAAATCATATCCAAAACATTACCAGACATAACTTTAATTAACGCTTCTCGTGCTTATACATTTCTCAGATAAGTGATATAACGCTTAATAAAACCGCTTTATCGTATCACAATACTAGGGAGCTTCATATTAAGGAGTTTGACTTGGTATTTTTACGTTCTGACTGAGTTGTTGGGTTACGATTTTAAGTGCCCATAGCTCCTACTCAAACGTTTACTGAATGAAATTCTGTATTATGATGCATCCGAACAGTGATACAATAATTCTAAACTCTTCAATCAAACTCATAACTCTTAAACCAAAGTTCTAAAGTACAATCTTCCTAAGACTTGACATATTCTACTCAGGTTGTGTGATGTGGCTGTTTACTATCATTTCATTATATCAACATTCCCTGGTTAAGATTGTGATAAGGTCGTCAGCTTTCATTTCAGAATATTCTGTTACATCTACCTTCCAGTGAAGTCATAACCTGCCTTTATTACTTTTACATGTTTTATAAACCCGCGAGGGGGATACATGCTTGTTTACAAACTCTTTTACATACTCGTTTATCTTATAACAATGTGATTACTTTTCAAAGACTTAATGAGTTCATAACCTCACATTTCAATACTTTATAAACCTGTAATACCTGCTATAAACCATGAATGCAAGTGTTTTTCCAACTGTATGCTATCCAGATATATTATTGCTATAGTAGCTCCCGTGCCATTATTTCCATTCATGAATCATTTAATTACTTGCATTGGCGTGTGAACGCGAAGTATTGTGAAAAGATATACTTGGGGGTGACGGCTCTCTTGTTTGTATACCCATGCTTGGGGTACCCAAACGCACTATATTTTCCTAATAGGTAACCTTGGCAAGTTATCTTTTCCATAGGAGACATCTGTCCCTAACCAATATCACTACGGTGATTTTCCCTGTTAATGTATTGATGTCATGAGCTTAGCTACAATAATAATGTTACCCTGATTTTCCATGATAATTGTATTCGTTGCAATTATTACCATTATAGTGACTTGATTCAACCATATAATATTCAACTGTTTTCCATGATAATACTGTTCTCTATAATAATACTGATCTCCATGATAATTATCCTAGTAATGCCAATATTTCCATTATAACTTGTATTCAATTATTACATTTCAAACCTATGAATTTCACTCAACATTTGTGTTGCCCTTTTTAGCATGTTTATCTCAGGTAAATTTAAGCAAGTTGCGGCACATGTATGCCTATGGACGCGATGATGGCTGAACACGTTATCATTCAAACATAATGTTTTGATTTTGGGACCTGCATTTTGTAAACTTTGATTAATAATTGTATGATAAATAAATTTTTTCCAACAACATCTCTTTTTAAAGTTGTTTTCTTTCATGATTATGATTGTTGTATCCATGAAGTAATACCCAGTTAGCTTCCGCTGTATATTGTAAATGGGGGTGTTACAGAATTGGTATCAGAGGCCTTTGTTATAGTGAACAAGGTCAAAACCTTACTATATCCACATTTCTTTTTCAGCCTTCAAAGTCCTCCGTTTGCCATACATTCTGGAACAGTATGTGAATTATACATATCTATTATACTATAGTACATAAATAACTTTGTTATTTACTTACTAGGTTGTTCATCAGTACGATTGTCTTCTCACAACCGCTCTACTTCGATATCGAGGATGCTTTTTCCTCTATGGAATATTCTTAACTATATTCGGCTCTCATCAGATTCTTTCCCTGCTTCATTGGGAAGCATTTTTTAATCTTCAGGAAAACTCTACAGATATATAATCCCCACCAGTATTCTCACCTTTCTAACCAATAATCCTTGTTGTTGAAGGACGTACAAGTATTTTTTGCTAGGAATTACCTATCATCACCAGATCCTTATTACTCCACAGCTATTTGATCCATCTCCTCAGTATTACCACCATTCACTTACTATTTGATACGATAATTTCTTTGTTCCTGAAGAACTACTACCACCTAAGAAGCGAATCCATTCTCCATCTTCTTCCTCAACTACGTTATCTAATTCAATTCTCGGAATCAAACCTGTGATTTGATATCACCATCTTCCTCAGTTTATACTCCTACCCCACCTTAGATATTTGAAATAGGGAAATGTTCAGTTAAGATGCATCTAAAACATCCGAGGAAACAATCGAAAGATCGATCTTGAAATTTTTTAGACGAACTCTTTCTTCACGCATTTAAGAGAATGGAAGAAGAGACGTTATTAATGGTAACGAAGTAAGACTGAACTCAAGGATATCCGTACTCAGATTCTCAAAACTTCAAAAGAAAACGGTTAGGGAAAAGCGATAATGATTGCCTTTGCTCATTACAGAATTTCCGATCTTGAATAGATCATTGAGAAAATCCAAGCTCATCACCAAATGATCAGGAGATCTTTAGAATGTCATTACTGGCTCTGACTCAAAAAAATCTTAGAATTGTGTATAGGCTTTTTCCTAGCCCCCTGGGATGTGTGGCTATAATTAAACTGCTTGTCAAATCTTGACTATGTACAGTAAAAAGGCAAGTTATTTATAAAGGAAATCCCGTTTCATACCTTATTGTTTCCAACTTATCTCTCTCTTCCATCATCATCTCCATCATTTGTATCATTATCTCCGTCTTCATGAATCATACCATAACTTCTAAGTGCTTAAAATCCAAAAATAAGCATTTCTCTAAGCATTTTAAGCATCACATTTTCTTTAAAGTATTACCTTTCTAAACTTGTGATGTCATTCTTACTACATGTTCTCTTATGTTGATAGAATGCCTCCCAAAAGGACGTCAACATCCGAAACACCAGCCATAACTTTAGATGCCATCCGGCAACTGATTGCTGATCTTACTACAGCCGTGGAAGCACAGACTGCTGCCATAGCAAGTGCTAGTAATCCCAACAATCTTACTGGAACTCCTACAGTAAAAACGGGAAACTACAAAGAGTTTATCAGCTATCAACCTTTCTGCTTTAATGGTACGGAAGGAGCAGTAGGCCTTATTGCTGTATTGACGAACTGAATCAGTATTCTCACGAAGCAGATGTGCTAAGGAAAATAAAGTAACATTTGCTACTGGTACTTTAACTGATGATGCCTTGTCCTGGTGGAATGCACATGCCCAGCCTATGGGAATAGAGCAAGCTAATCAAATCACCTGGACTGAGTTAAAAAGGCTTCTGACGAATAAGTACTCGTCCTTGAACTGAGGATCAGAAAATGGAAGATTGAATTTTATGGTTTAACTATAAATGGAAGTGATCTCAAGACCTTATAGTAGAGATTCCAAGAATTAGCATTCATATGTATCAAACATGGTTGCTAAATTCTGAGAAACTTATAGAAGCTTTCATCGGGGGACTACCCCAAAGCATTGAAGGAAACGTTTACTGCTTCAAGACCTCAGACTATGAAGAAGCCACCAATATAGTCAAGACTAAGGACCAAAATAATAAAGCGTTAATTGGTGCAAGGAAACCAATGGATCTCAAACGAAAGATCGATGATTAGAAGGAAACACACCAACAACAACAACTACCCCAATGTCGCAAACAAACCATTTATCACTCCGAACAATCACTACCAAAAATAACTACCAAATAACCATAACAATAACTACGCAACAAATTTCACAAACTTCAGCTACAGCAAAGTGGAAGGCAGGAAGGATAGGAAATCTTTAAGGCTAATGGAAACCGTGGATATAATGGACATGGATCGAGAAGTCAAGCAACTAAGACAAAGATGCATCCCTATAGTCAAAGTAAGATGGAACTCTGAATTTACATGGGAACGAGAAGATCAAATTCGTGCTAAATATCCACATCTATTTTCCAACATCATTGTATCTCTTAACTAAATCTCGAGACATGTAGCATAAGTGTCAACTCCTTTAAAGTTTCATATGTAAAGTTATCCATGAAATAATAAAGTGATGATTTCATTACATCTTGTTATCTGGTGGTATCAAAACTTGTCATCGTTTGTCAAATTCCATTAATTCTATTATATTCAACTCTGAATACTCTCCTCATACCTTTGAAACATAAATTATCATCCTCGATTATATGGGCGTCAGTACAATCAACATCTCAATATTATCTAACAATTCATGATCATATCATTTTCTACACATTACCATATCGTGTTTTAATGCTTAGGTAAGACGATTTATGATCATCTTATTTAAATGAATTAGGTCACTTCTTCATTTGAATAAGGAAATTATAAATCTCCGAACTATGAATTTATAAATTCTCAGTTACAAGGAGTTGAACGCTTCTTTTTGTAAGTGACAAATTATAAATAAATAGGCTTAAGTATATAACATACGTACAAACAAGTTTCTTTCAATCCGTTTGTACAAACAATTCCTTAATCATTATCATTATTACCTTCATTACCTTCATCATCTGTTCATTTCAAAATCTGTATCTCACGTGATTAGCAACTCTCTTACAATCATTCCTTGACATCACTCATTACATGATCTCCGTATTCTAAAATTTTCTGTTATATTCTGCAACATAATAACAAGGAAACACACAAGAATCTATACAATGTCAAACGATTTCAATACCACTAGGTATGAAAATTTTGACAAAGACTTGTGATAGCATTCTTATTCGATGCTAACTTTTAAAGGTTAATGAATAATGATTATTTACGATCACAGTAGCACACCAGAAGTATGGTAGGCCCATAACCCACAGGTTTCGTAAATCAAAGTATTTCATCCACCCAGGTTCTATCAGGATCTAAAGAAATTCTATTGGCTGTCATCAAGAGGTGTAGTCTTGAAAATAAGTAGACGTGTGAAAGGAGGTAATTATAATTATGGTGTACAACATAATTATAAATGCATCACACACGTGGACTTGTGACCTTGATTAAATTAACATAAAAATCAAATTCAAGCCTAGTACCTACATCTACTTCCAAACAATATCACTATAACATTCAATTAAATCTCGGGATGAGATTTCTATAAGGGGTGGAGACTATAACAACCCAAGAATTTGTATCAACCTATTTTACTATGATCACAATTATACAGGGAAATTTTTCACTTTATTACATTACTTGCATTGTCAATATCTCATTAAGCAAGGTAACTTGCATAACTAAAAGTAGACAAGCTCACGCAACCTATCTATGGCCATCCTGTCTTCATATATGTCAAGCAAACATCATAATATGTCAAATCAATATCATCATACCCTTATTACAAAGTACATTATTCCTATAATGTCCTATTCGTAAAGTTATATCAAAACGGGCTTTAAACCGTTATCGTATACATCTAAACCCTAAATTCCATGAAAGATTAATATCTAAAGTGAATATACAAGCTACTAAAACATATATACAAGTAATATAACATTTCATTTGAATTATAAACTCCCTCCAAGTCAAGTACATGTTTTCAAAGCTTAATGTACAAGTCATTAAGCATGACATCTAAAATAGTTGTTTTACCTTCATTTTCATTCTAATTTCTTCACCATCACTTATGTACAAGCTACTACACTCAATATACAAGCATATTAGTCTATTTTTTCACTCCCTTTGGGAACCAAGTTTTTTGTTCTAATAGAAACGAAATCAATGAGCCGAGTTACCCTTTTTCCGGTAAAGTTTATACCGCTCGTGGTGAGGGTTAGTTATCGCAACCTTTAGACGACAAACTCTCAACTAGTGAAATCATCAACAAAACACTATATCGATATGAAACCTAGTCGATCTGATTAAATCTGTTCTGAAACAACAATCGGGATGAATTTTTGTTGGCACACAAAGGGACCAGTGACGAGAGTTGATGTTTATTAAGTGCTACATGAATGTTTTTGTGAGAATCTCGTGATGTTTTTGTTTTTAGCGATCCACAATTAGCTCATTTAGAGATGTATCCAGTTTCGATAAAGTAATGTTAAGGGCAATATTGTCAATTGACAAGAAATTTCTGTGTGCAAATCAAATAGTACCGTGTACATATCACTTCTCCAAAATTCTTGTGTTATCTCGCTTCGCTCTCCGGTGGGGGACCCACAAAGGTGTCAGAAAAAAGAAAAAACCGGTCCAGCTTGGAAGGTAACTGCCACGGTGTCAGTCATAATTTATGATATAGGTGATATTAGAACAATATTTGAAAGTTCGTTGGTGTAGGTAGGACGAAATTTAGTTCATTGGTGAAGTCGGGAAAATTTTGAGACTTCGTTGGTATTTTATGACATTGACCCTAATTATAATTATGGTGCGCAACATAATTATAAATGCATCACACACGTGAATTTGCGACCTTGATTAACCTAAATTCATGCCCAGTACCTATTTCTAAACAATACCACTATAACATTCAATTAAATCTCGGGACGAGATTTCTGTAAGGGGTGGAGACTATAACAACCCAATAATTTTCATCAAATGTAAAACCTATTTTACTAGTATCACAATTATACGGGGAAATTTTTCGCTTTATTACATTACTTATATATCTCAATATGTCATAACTAAAGTAGACGAGCTCACGCAACCTATCTATGACAATCCTATCTTCATATATGTCAAGCAAATATCATAACATGTCAAGTCAATATCATCATAATCTTGTTATAAGGTACATTATTCCTATAATGTACTATTCGCAACGTTATATCAAAACAGGCTTTAAACCGTAATCATATCTCTCTAAAACCTTAAATTCATGAAGAATAAACATCTAAAGTGAATGTACAAGATACTAAAGCTTACGTACAAGCAATATAACATCTCATTTGAAATATTTTATCCTCAAAGTTCAAGTACAGTTTAAAGAAGCACAATGTAAAGTCATTAAGAATGACATTCTAAAATAGCCCATTTTCCCTCGCATTTTCATTCTAATGTCTTCTCCATCACTGTGTACAAGCTAATACACTCAAAAATTACCAATGTGTAAACCCCTAATTATTCCTATTCATAAACTTTCATCCAACATTTTTTCTCTTAAAACCCTTAATTCAAACCTTAATACCCTAAAATCAAGCTAAATGCCTAAACCATGACCGTTTTATCGATTTTTATCCGATCTAAAACCTCAATTCAATACTCAAATAAGTAGTAATAACTTATTATTACAAACCATGACAATCCTATTTCATATTTTTCATAATTCTACTTCAATTATACAAGAAACAAATCCAGAAAACCCTAAATGAGCCTAAATGATCACTTAACCCGTTTTCTCATTTTTAACCCATTCAACCTCAAATAAGCAACCATGAGCTATTGTAAACTCATAATATGAGTTTACAAATAATTAACCATCTATATCTATCATTTCTTTGACAATATACTTGAATTAGAAAACCTGGAAACCCTAAAAGTCCATTACATGCCCTAATTCAAATTCGTGGCTTATTCTTTCAATTTCAACCCATTTTAACTTAAACTAACTATCAAATATCATTAATAATTTTGATAATATTTTATTTAAGCTCTAGGATCTGTATTCCATCATTCCTAATCAAGAGTATGCAAAATATATACCAAGAAAGTCAAGAAAACCCTAAACGTGCCATAATCAAACCTGTGACCTCATTTCTTCAATTCTAATCCGTTTTAACCCAAACCAATTGCTAATCTTTGCTAATCCTTCCTATATCAGACCTTGGCTACATATATTAACTATCCTTAATCATTTATACATGAAATAAAGACTTGAAAACTTGTGAAAACCTAGTCGAACCCTAAAACAGACCTGAACCCTTTCATACTTAATTTTGACCCATTTCAAACAATTCTAAGTGGAAATAACTTATGTGAACCTCTTCTAGAATCCCTCAAGCAGCTTATTCACCTGCTTAGACCATCCCATGGTTAAATATGAGAGTACATGGCCTCTCTTTTTCTCTCTTCAGCCACGGTAAGCTCCAAACACAAACACCTCATCAATCTACTATCCTAGACCTCCACCATTTATTCTCTAGCTTAAACACATAATAAACTAGACCCATTACATGTCAAGACCAGATCATAGCCTTTGCTTACTCCTTGCTACTTCAAATGGGTATAAATAGACCTCATTTGTGTTCATTCAAACTCGCACCCCCCATCTTCTTACTATAACCCTTAAGGCAGCAATCCTTTGCTCCCATATGATCCTAGGATCATTAAAGAAGTCTAAGAAGCGAAGCTTTGAAGATTTGAAGCCCCGGGAACAAGATACAAGGCGTACGAGTGGAAATACTACCCGAAATGACCCATTTCCACCATTTTTGATCATTGAAGCTCAAACCCAGGTTTTGAATGTTCTACTTCTGCTACTACACCCTTATAATGTTCATATGATCCTAAATATACTCTTGTTAAAGTTTCATAACTCAATTCATGCTCATTTTCCATTTTGATCCAAAACCGTACACCCGAAACCCTAATTTCGCGTTTTTCTTAAAACTAAATGTTATAATGATTAAATATTGTTATAATCTATCCTAGCATGCTTAAATAATGTTAAAATAACCACTTTATTGATTAATGAAGGAATTTGAACTTAAAACCCATGCATTTACGTTTTGAAACCCTAATTTGACCCGTTTTGCTTCCTAGCCTAACGAATCGTTATTTTAAACTTACGTGACGTTAAAACTTCATATTCTAGTTTATTATAACTTATAAATATCTTTTGAAATGTTAAACTAACTTGCCATTGGCAGTGTTGGACATGTTTTGTAAATATAATTCTGCAAAGGATTATATATCGTATACTTTCAGGAAACTTATAACTAAAAGGACTAAAAAGTGTATTTTATCAAATTTATAACTCCTAGGGATTCTAGTATTATGTCACTTTTCAAAGTCCAAGGTTTACTTGGTATATCTTTCAAAGTTGAAGGACCAAAGTCGTAAAAATGCAAACTCCAAGGGCCTATTTGCAATTTTTCAAACCCTAGGGTCTAAAATGTAACATTTTGAAAAAGTATAAAATCATGTTTAAAACCTTACAAGACATAACTTTAATTAACGCTTCTCGTGCTTAACATTTCCAGATATGGATTAAAACGCTTAAAACCGATTATATCATATCACAATACTAGGGAGCTTCATATTAAGGAGTTTCATCTTGGTATTATGTTCGACTGAGTTGTTGGGTTACGATTTTAATGTGCCCACTAGCTCCTCAAACGTTTACTGAATGACTTTCTGAATATATGATGGCCGCCGAACAGTGATAATTAATTCCAATCTTCAATCATAAACTATAAACTCTTAAAACTAAAGTTCTAGAGTACAATCTTCCTAAGACTCAACATATTTACTCATGTTACGTGACGTGGCTGTTTACCATCATTTGCTATATCAACCTTCCCTGTTAAGATTGGTTTGTGAGAAGGTAGTGAGCTTTCATTTCAGATATTTATTTACATCTATCTATCTAGGTGAGTTCATGCCTCGCTTTTTCATTCATTTGAATTGTTTTATTAATCCGCGAGGGGGATACATGCTCTTGTTACAAACTCTTTTATATCTCATTGCAATGTGTTACTTTTCCATTTAGACTTAATGAATTTCTAACCCCATATTTCAAATTTTTGTTGATATACTTTATAAAAATTGGATAATTGATATAACCAATGAATGCAAGTGTTTTCTAAGATGTATGCTATCCAGCTATTTTATTGCCTAAGTAGCTTCCTTGTGCCATTATTTCCATATCATGAATCTTAATTAATTGCATTGCGAAAGTGAACACGAATATTGTGAATAGATCTATTGGGGGTGACGGCTCCGTTTGGATTCCATGCTTCGGGGTAGCAAATATGCACTATATTTGTCCTAATAGGTAACCTTTGCGAGTTATCTTTTCCCACTGGGGGAGGCATTTGTCCCTAACCCTTCACTACGGTGATCTTCCTTGTTAATGTATTGATGTCATGAGCTTAGATGCAATTAAATGTTACCTGATTTTCCTGATAATTTGTATTCGTTGCAATTATTACCATTATAGTGATTTTGCATTCAACCATATAATATTCAACTGTTTTCCATGATAATACTGTTCTCTATAATAATACTGATCTCCATGATAATTATCCCAGTAATGCCAATATTTCCATTATAACTTGTATTCAACTATTACATTTCAAACCTATGAATTTCACTCAACCTTTGTGTTGACCCTTTTTATGCATGTTTATCTCAGGTAATTGAGCAACTTATGGCATGGAGTGGCATGGACATGAAGATGGCTAAAACTTGTTATCATTCACATTTTATGTTTCTAGATTTTGGGACCTGCCTTTGTAAAACTCTGATTTGAAATGAATGATAACATATCTTTTGAATAAACGTCTCTTTTGGGTCGTTTTCTATGATTATGATTGTTGTATCCATGAAGTAATACCCCAGATTAGCTTCCGCTGCTATATGTAAAAATGGGGGTGTTACATCTTCAGAATAGTAATTTTCAAAATATCTTAATTTAAGCTCCAGAATGCGCACCTTTTGCTAAGTTTCACCAATTACTCCTTAATTACTGCAATTCTTAATTATAAACGATTAAGTAACAATTCTTTGCAATAACTATACAAAATGGGTTAATATCGTGGGATAAACGATGCTATAAAATAGACGTTATTTGATGTCATCAAATATCCCTCCACTTGAATCCTACTTGTCCTCAAGTAGCCTTTAGAAGTTTATAAAAATGTATCCCTAAGGATATTTTTTGTTAAAGCATTTATTCAATCTATTACAAGTACACAACCAAACACCTCACGAAATAGGAAGATGAAAACACTCAAATCACTCAACTAATCTATGTGGTAACATGTAACTAATTCGCTCAATTGCTTGGTCGTGACGAGTATTCTATCATAAGCTTGGCAAGGATACACATCTCCACCACTAAAGCCAAGGAGTAACAAGTTTATAAAGGTAAATATGGGTTTTTGCATTAACAAATGTTTATCTGGGAAAACTTCAAGCAATGGCAGACTACGTCAATCAAGAGTTGTTATCTTGTAGGGTATGTTCTTGATAACGCCTTAATTATACATGTTTTTAGCGGCGTTATTTATATATATTTGATCATTTCTCGTGAACTTTCGGTACTTAATCAAGTATATTTGCAATTATATGTTCTAGGTACGTGTCGTGGAAAAATACGGAAGATTACACGAAGATTTGAAGATTAAACGAAAAATAACTCAAGTTGAATGCTCGGTCTGAATGCTTCCCGATACCTGTTCATTGTTTTGGTCATAACTCGGTCATACGAACTCCGTTTGACACGAGTTTGGCGGCGACGCGAAGAGATTCAATTATTCTTCAACCTTTAAAAAGGCAAATGCAAGAAATTACCTAAAGTTGCTGGCGGTTTTACAAAGTTTGGCTGCCCACTTTTGAGTCGGTGGAAAAAATTAAAGGCAATTTTGGCCTACATTAACTCCCGAAGTTCGGCGCACAAATAAGTTTGTACGGCGTACTTTGACCCTCAAAAAGCCTATAAATACCCTCCTTGTCTCTCTCATTTCACACACTCTCACACAAATCATTCTAGTTCATTTAGAACACTTAAAATAGGGATTTTTAGTGATTTTGGCTTGACAAACCAAGGATCCAAACATCCCTTCAAACCACCATCACCACCATTGACTACCACCACTCTCCTCCATCAATTTCCAGATTTTAATCCATCCAGAAAGTAGTATTGAAGTGTAATTCGAATCTATAAGCGATTGTGACATAATTGTTCATAGTTTTCGGGTTTGCTTTGAATATAATAAAGTGTTCTTGAGAAATTTTTGTGAAATCACCATCATTTGCTCTTGGAATCTGGTATAATCCTTGTTACTCTTTTGAATATGATCTTTAATGAATTCATAATGAATGTTATGTGTTTTGTTACTTCTTTGATCATGGAGTAGTCATCTTGTGTTTGTTTGGGCATTATGTGATCTTTGATATGGAGTGTTTGGATATGTGTTTATTGAATTGGTAAAACATATTTTATACAAGAATATAGGCCGAAAGGGTTCTTTTATATATGTGTTTAATCATTCCACTTAATATATTGGTTATAATAACTTATAAAGGCCGAAAGGATTTGTTGTTATTAATCGATATAATCACTCGTTATATTTAAAGGCCGAAAGGATTTGTAACTTGTGAAATCTTTATTCTCTAAACTTGTAAACACTATCCTAAACACTTCATTGTCATAGTGATCATTGCCTAAACAAACATACTTTAATCATTTGCTTGAATCATCCTTTTATTGCTTTCTTTGCAATATTCAATTTATGTACGTTTTGGTTAATTTGATCCGTGACAATCTTATTAACCTTAGCACCTTAATTACAAACTGTGAAAACTTCAATTCCCGTGGAACGACCTGGACTTACCTAAAGCTATACTATACACGAACGGGTATACTTCCCGAGTGTTGTGTTTTAGTAAAAATCGGTATTTCTAGTATTATAAATTTAAAACTTGGAAAACACACATCAAAGTTTTTGGCGCCGTTGCCGGGGAATTGTTTAAGTTGTTATCAGTTTGTTGCTTGTTTTAGGTGCTATTTTGTTTCACAAAATTTTCAAACTCGCCGTACCGTTTTCTGGCAAACGGAAACCAAAAATCATTTTTCTTCAGGAAGTACGCCGCACATCCTATTTGTGCGCCGGTTTTCCTAAAAACCCAGAAAGTACGCCGCACTTTCTGCAAAATTTCATAGACAAAATCTTATTTTAAAAAAACATAAAATTCCAAAAAAGCCGGCGCACTTTTCCTAAAGTACGCCGTACCTATCCAAAAAAAATCTTTTATTTTTTTATCCTTATTTGCTATATATAATTAAATTAAAATATATCTATATGTCTATAAAAATTAAAAATTATAAAAAAATTATATATGAAAATAATTTACTTTTTTTTTGAATAGTATTCCTAATTAGCCATTAATTATATTATTTTTATATAAATGTCTTTTTGAAAAATACTTAAAGTATGTATAAATCCCCTATCTTTCAGAAAACAACTAGTAAATCTAATATATAAATTAAATCAAAATTTGAGAACAAAGACTTAAGATTAAAAAACTATCCAGAAAGAATCCATTCAGATCGAATCACACAAATCTTCCATCGAAACTTCTATCGCTTATGACTTTGATTTGTCCGTCTTTTTTTTTTTCAAGTTAATAAAGTCGTTTAGGAAATATTATCATATTAGATAAAAACCTAAAATTAAAATATACTCCTGAAGAGGAGGTTGACCTTAAACAGATAATCCCGATCGGTATGATCCGGCATATGTGGAAAGTGCTAAGATGGTGCACGACTCCTAATTCTGCCTTTGTCCAACCCAATGTTGATGAACTTTGTTATCAATTGTACTTCCTTTAAAGATTGATTCGGGGAAAATAATTTCGATGGTTATCTGCGGGCCGATCCGCATGACTACATCCGTGAATTTCTCGCAATCTGCAACATGTTCAGATATGGCAAAACTCAAAGTGAAGCTGTCAAGCTTATGATCTTTCCCTTATCCTTGTGTGATGAAGCTAAAACCTGGTTTAACGAACTTAATGAAGAGTCTATAACATCGTGGGAACAAATGAGAAAAGCTTTTATAAACAGATTCTTTCCACCTTCGTTATTTAACCATCTTTTACTCAAAATCAGAAATTTCTCTCAACTGATATGTGAAAGTCTGACCGAAGCCTGGTTACGACTGAAGAGCCTGCTTCGAAAATGCCATGGTCACGGTCTGACCAAAGGAACTATTATTCAAATATTCTATCACGGTCTAGACGAACCCACTTAGGTAATCCTAGACGTAATAGCTGGAGGAATCTTCCTCTATAAAAGTCCAAATCAAGCTTTTCAATTTCTTGAGGACAAAGTCCTTTTCAACCATGATTGGCCCATTAAATCTAAAAACGAACATCATCAAAAATCTGTTTCTTTCGCCGATGGAAATGATAGTAATATTAATAGTTCTCGATTTGTGGAAAAAATTGAAGGCTATGGATTCTAAAGTTATAAGCTTAAATGAAGAATTGCAAGATATGCGTGAGAAATATAATGAGCTTAGAAATGGAAACGCTTCTAAAAACCACCTGAAAGATGACATGCCGATATGTGAACGTCATGAAGCCAATGACATTCAATCTGAAGGGTATCAAAACCGAAATTCTCATGATTCGTTTTCTCACCAATCCCTTCATGATCCTAATGATTCCGAGAAATCGCTTACAGAATTAAACAATGATGTAAGAAATGCTCTCGAAGATTTCAAAAGACGTATATGTAGAATATTTCTATGATGTGTCGTTGTGTAGGTGTTATTTTATGTATCAAGTTTTACTATTTATATTTTGCCGACTATACCTAAAAACAACACTTTAACGGGCAGTGTACCCGGTCAATTGTAGTTTTGTTGGTAAGTAGGGTGTCGATCACTGAGAGCGAGAGCGTTAATCCTAATTCTATCAGTATTTTAGTTATCTACGTTAAACCTAAAACTAATACAAAAGGGGGGTTTCAGCCCTATTTCCCTGAGAGATGGCTGGTTTTGTGTATCTAACCTAAGGTTTTGATGACAAGTAAAGTAATAAACACACACAAGAAGACTAGCAAACGATAGAGGAACGGTCGAGAACTAATGTAAGGAAAACGTATCAAACATGAATAATCTGATAAAACACAGGTTTGTTTATTTAGTGCAATGATTGTCTTATCTCGAAGGGCATATCATTCCTAGACTTAGGCGGTACTTCTTCCTAAGACCTAGACACGCTAATTCTGTCACAATTAGGCACATCCGCATAAAGCATCCTTATGTTGATTATAATCTATCTTAGGATCTAAGTAATGGTGCTCTTACTAAACCCTAGCTCATCGAGACTTACCCACTTACTGCTTAACGGCGATTTATATACTAGTAGTCCACTGTCTGAGTCCTTACCAATGGAATAAGAATGTACTCGTTGATACCAAGGTCACCTTATGGCTTAACTAAGCTCACTAAACTAAAGGCAAGGATAGGTCAATATTTGTGATCCTATGATTCTAGATATATAAATTGCAATATAGGGAGAACTATCCTTGGACTCTTAGCCTACGCTCCAAACAACAACAACGTTGCAGCGCATTAATATACGTAGGGACTAGACCCAAGTGAATGAATTAGGTCGCATGCTTAAGCACGTAAAAGAATATAAATTGATAAACATAAACAACAATCAACGATAAATTAAGCAATCGAGATAAACAAACCAAACATTATATCTTCATAAACATGGCTGATACCTAAAGGTATCAGCCGATAGTCATTGTAAAAATACACATGGTTTGATATATGAATGATTAAAGTAAAGAAACCTCAATCGAACGCGTATTCGTTTGTGCGTAGATTACAGAGTTTTCCTATGGTCTTTAGGCTCTTTTCAGACTGTCTATGCTCTTCTAATCGTCTCTTGGTCGACTTGGTGGTTTAGGGATTCACTTGCATGATTAAAACCAAGTTTAGGGTCGTCTATTTTTAGTGTCTGGAATCGCGTTGATATGCCATATCCATCCATGTGGGATACGGCGTATTAGGGATTTCTTGGAGTAAAGACCACGTTTGATATCTTCCAGAATATTTAATTACTATATTGTGAATACGGCATATAGGGGTTTCCTAGATACGGCGTATTGGTCTTTATGTCTTCGTGGTTTCTTGTGAAGTGTAGGCACGTATACGCCGTATCTTCTTGATGGATACGGCGTATTGGGTAAATCCAGCTTGTTCTTCTTTGTTGGCCAAAGTATTGTATACGGTGTATCGTTGATGTGGATACGGCGTATTCTTCAAAGTCAGGCAATGGTCTTTTGATTAGTCAAAGTCTTGGATACGTCGTATATGTCTAGAATAATACGGCGTATTGGCTGTCAGGTCAGTAGACTTTCTCGAACTCTTTGTTTATGCTCCAAAATGCGTGCCTTTTAGCATTACTTCACAAAGTACTCTATAATTACTACAAATCTCAAATAAAAATGATTAAGTAACAATTCTTTGCAATAATTATACAAAATAGGTTAATTACATAGGATAAATGATGCTATAAAATTGACGTTATTTGATGTCATCAGGTAGCGATTGATGCTATACCTCTAGCCACCAAACCTTCAATGATTTTTGAATACAAGATTGTTATAGAAGGAAAGTTTGGATACTTTTAATTGATAAGAGCTGATGGAAGTTCAAAAAGACACTTATCAATGATTAAGATGCTTTATAATATTGATAGAGAAGACTTGGAGACCCTTTGGAAGTTTATTTAAAGCTAAACATGGGAATACAAGGCCAGAGGAGGATTATGAAAGAGTGTTATGGGGTGATCTAAAAGTAATGTTTGAACCTGACATAAAAAGTAAAGTATGGAGAAATCTACAAGGATACAAAGTGACTATTTGGAAGCTGTTGATAACCTTTTGGATTCAGTTGCATTTGTGAGGTTTAAATTCTACATATCTTATATTGGTTGAGAAATAGATATCCCTTACACTATTAACAATCACAAAACATGCGGATGAACAAAATGCTTCAAGTGACTATGGGAATGAGATGTGTTATCAACTACCAAGCTCATGAAAAAGAATGAAAAAGGTCAATAAAGTGTTTGAATGCATTCTCCTGGTGATGGTGAAGACTTTTAATGAAGAAACTTGAAGATTTAGATGATGAACATCAAGTTTAGGGGAGGATTGTTAGGATTAAAAGACTTCAAGATGATTCTTAGAGTCACTACTGCTCAGGTATATATTAGTGCTGTCAAGCATAACTTAGTACTGCTGGTAATACTAATGAAATTTATTGCTAAGTAGTTTAAGTTATGTTAGTATAAAAGTTGCTTACTGCTAGTTTACTACTGTTAGTATTTATTAGTGTTGTTAGTATAAAGTTACTGCTGCTAGTAAAAGTTAAGACTGCTTAGAGATGAAGACTGAAAATATACTAAGTAGTTACTACTGCTAGTACAAAAGTTAGTATTGCTAGTGTATGTTAGTACTGCTAGAGTAAACTTCTAAGTAGTTAATACTGCTTGTGCTCAGTTACAACTGCTGGAAGGATTATGCTGACAGAGATGAGATCAAAGACTTATCAGAGAAGAGATCAAGATTGATTGGAGAACAAGAATACTTACAAAGTTTAAGTTCTTAGTTACTGTAAAGAGATCTTGTTACTTATTTGTTAAAGAGATTACGTTTGTTTATAGAAAAGATCATGATAACTTAGGAAAGTATTGTAAGCCTTGTAGGACTCCTTGGTGTATAAAAGGAGGCCCTAGGGCATAATGTTAGATATACATCTTTGATATTCGTAGCTTCAAGGTTTTGTAAACCCTAACACTATTAAGAGTGTTCATTTTATATTGAGACTGAAAGTTTAATAAACTATTGTTATTGATTTTGTTTTTTACAGTTTTCATTAGAATTCTGCTTAGTATCATAGACTAGATTCCACATAGTCTTTGATATATTCAATCAAAGTTTCTACCATAGTTGTTTTGGATTTATTCAATACAACTAAGCCTTTTACAAGCTAAGCAAGATCTATTCAAGCGGGATCAACAATTCTTCAAAATCTATTCCTTCCTCTTGATGGTACCCTTTCATAACTAGACGGGTTTTGTTTCTAATGACCTTGTTTTCTTCATCGAGCTTGCTTTTGAATAACCATTTCAGAGTAAGAGGTTTTATGTTGTCCGGTAGAGGAACTAAGTCTCATACATCAAGCCGTTTAAACTGGAGAAGCTTATCTTGCATTGATTCAATCCTTTCAGGGTCGGTCATTGCTTCTTTGACATTGCTTGGTTCCATAGTGCTTGTTAGCCTCAAAATATTAAATTGAACAAGGAAGCTCGGCTACTAAATCATGGAAGATCGGTCTTTATTTAATATATGTTGTAATAGGCTAGTTACAGGTATCAGGCTCGTTCTTTAATCCAATATTGTACGTGTTGTGGGTCTAAGCCTAAGTAAATCCTGAGCCCAGTCTGTTTAAAATCCCTACACGTCTAAGTGTAAGTGTATGGGTATATAAACCCTTTTCTACTAAGGAAAATGGTGTTGGTTGTTTATTCTCTTTCAAGCTAATATTACTTCCATCCATTTTTCTCTTGTTTCTCTCTCTAACTTCCCTCTCTTTTCTTGTTTAATTCATGTGTAAGAAATGAAGTATAGGTGATTTCTTGGTTCCGACATTTGGTATCAAGAGCCACGGGTATATAGGTGATTATCTTGTGGTTCATAAGCTTATTTTTGAAGCTTATTTTGTCTTATAAACCCACAGCTTATTGTGGTTTATGGTTCAAAGATTGCTATGCTTGTAGTTTCTTCTATCGTCTTCTAGCCTATTAGGTTAAGAATTCGTGGTTATTTCTCTTTGGTAAAGTGCTTATTTAAAGCTTATTAGGTCATGATTTATTTGTTTTTTTAAGAGTTTCTTGCTTATTCGATTGGAAAATTCTAGTATTTTATTTGTTATAACCGTATTAACTTATCTCACTAAGTTTTCATGGATTATTCTAGCGGAAACATAGCTTATTCGGTTTGGTTTGCTTATTTCGTGTGCTAAATAGCTTATTTTTATGTTTGCAAACTCGTTGTAGCGGTTTGGTGTTGGTAAGGTCAAGTTATTTTGTCTCCTAGCCGAATTCAAGCAAAAGAACAAAGGGTGTAATAGTTTTTTATGTTAGTCGCAAGTTAGAAAGAAAACAAAAATCAAGTACTAGCAGCGGTTTGTCATTTATAGGTGGCGGTTTGGTATAAAAATAGCCAGCGGTTTACAGTTATTAGCAGCGGTTTAGGACAGGTTGTGGCGGTTTATTACTTTCATTGGCCTCTCTAAACGTTACTCTACCCAATTGAATACTTGGCAGCGGTTTGTTAATTTTCAGGTTTGTGGTTGTATTGTTTTAGTCTTTGTAGGGTTTACCATTGCTGCATATAGGCTAGCGATAGAGGCTTTTCTAAAGCCAGCGGTTTGAGATTTTTTATTGCTGTGGCTTAACTTTCTGTCTTAGGCAGCGGATTACCAATATTAAAAAGCCAGCAGATTGTCCTTTACAACAGGCAGCGGTTTGATTGAGTTTTGAGCCAGCGGTTTGTTAAATTTTTAAGCAGCGGTTAGATTATTTAAATTGGCAGCGGTTTAATGATAATAGGTAGCGGTTTGAACTTAATTTATGCCAGCGGTTTGATACATTGTTAGGGCAACGGTTTGATAAACTCACTTGCCAGCGTTTTGCTACTGGTGGCGGATTGTTCACAAGTTTCTGGCAGTGGTTTGGTTTTTTTAGGTAGCGGTTTGATCCGTGGTGGTTTGCCAATACTCGTAGTGGTTTGCCAATTACGTGGTGGTTTGCCAATTCAGTAGTGGTTTGCTTAATTTCTTGGCAGAGGTTTACCACATTCTTGGCAGTGGTTTGGTCAAAGACTTGGACTAACTTAATACTTCACCAAACCTCCGTGACAATCACACTTAGACCAACAATAAACAAGGACTTCAAACGAATTTGGACTTAAAAGACAATTAATTTACAACAACAAACAATTATACATTCACTGTTTCGTCTTGGTTTTGTAAAATCCCGCAAAAGACTCAATTCTTTTCTCGGTTTAAACCATAGATTTGTAAAATCTCGTGGATGTTAATTGCATTCTTTTAACCACAACTTCAATCACAACACATCTACTTAAGATCCTACAAATCATTTTCACTTCACAATTCACGCTAAAATGGAAACGAAAGATACTTTATCTTCGTGTTTGAATTCGGAAGAACAACAAATGCAACAAATTCAAGACAAAGCAAAAAAGAGTTGCATGGTATCTTTTCGACAACTTCATTCGCACTCAAGCTTCTTTCAAACAACCACTTAAAAGGAACTCGAACCGAGTGTGGATTCAAACGCGCATTTGCGACACTCTTTGGCCAAGATCTAGAGACTTTCACAAGCACGATGTTCCTAAACATGGATCAACTAGAAAAGCAACTTGACAATGAAGAATTTCAAGAGATTAGATCCATGGATGCTTTTAAAGTACTCGAGACACAGTTTCAGCCATTCATCAAGTCACGGATTTATTTGGATGGTGAATATGTTATAATGACACGCAAGTACTTTCTAGAATACAATCAAATCGAGATTCGAGAATTTTGTGATACACTGATCCAACACATGAAATCTGTAAAGAAGTCGATTGATAAAAGAGCACTGCATAAAAGAGAATATGACAGCAGGGTTAATGAAAGACAGATACAGACAACAGAGGAGAAGGTTGATACGAGTAAAGCATTGGATGCTAGATTGGTTAACACAGACAGCAATGGGACAGAATCTAGAAAGCAAGATACAAGCAGCAATTTAGGGAATGATGTAGATGCTGATGATGCATGTAACATCCGAGAATTTTCGAATTTTTGAATGACGATTTCAATCTTTGACTTTTAGGGTCTGGCTTGACTTATAAGAACGATCATCCAAATCACGTTTTCACGACTCGGACTCTAAAGCAATTTGATGTGGAATGACATTCCTCCATGGACAAATCTTTTCAGTTTTGCCTGAGGACATGGAACACGGAAGCCGAAGAAAGGGCTAAAACAGCACCGCCACATTTTAAGAACAATTACAATGCTGGAAACACAAAAACCAATTAAATTTGTTGTTTAATTAATCAGTATTTATTTAATAAAAATATTAATTAAATTAGTCATCAATTTTAATTAAAAGCGTTGTGGATAACGCGAATACTCGAGTTGAAATCCAATTTTATTTCGGAGGTTTAGTAAATCTTAAGTCTTGTTCCTAGTCACACTAAGCGGACAACACGAATTTAATCTCGGGACGAGATTTCTTTAAGGGGTAGGTACTGTAACATCCGAGATTTTTTGAAATTTTGAATGACGATTTCAATCTTTGACTTTTAGGGTCTGGCTTGACTTATAAGAATGATCATCTAAATCACGTTTTCACGACTCGGACTCTAAAGCAATTTGATGTGGAATGACATTCCTGACAACTTTTTAGTTTTGACCGAGACCCGAAAACAGTCAGAAGGTGACTGAAATGCCCTCGCAAGATTTTTGAATCAAGAACGAGTACCGGCACAAAAATAATTAAATTTGTTTTTAATTATCAGTATTTATTTAATAAAAATATTAAATAAATTAGTCATCATTTTTAATTAAAAGCGTTGTTGATAACGCGAATACTCGAGCTTAAATCCATTTTTATTTCGGACGAGGCAAAACCGGTCCACAAAATGAATAACAGATATTTTATTAAATATTATAAAATATTTATGAAATACTATCAAGTGAATACTCATTTTTATCAGAAAAATGATTTGGAAAACAATGGCGCAAGTTTCGAGAATTGAATCGACCGTTAAGTCATTCAAACGAGTCCCGAACCGTTTTTACCAAAACTATAATAAAGGAGTTACACTTTAGACCCTAAACTATGTTAACTTGCCACTTTTGATATAAAGTTTTAATATATATATAATTTATATATATTTCATTTCATTTCATCTCATTTATACACACACACTCTTATAAATCTCTCTCTCTCTCTCCCAAAATATCCGGCCACCCTCCGACCGCCGGCGACCACCACCACAGCCGCCGGAAAAGTTTTCCGGCGAGCTTTTCCGGCCAACACCAAAAATCCTCCCCATCTCTCGATCTATCCGATCCCCACCATCACTCTCCCTCACTCGCGACTCCACACCGCCACTCGCCACCACCGCCACCCGCTGCCACCACCATCATCATACACCATCTTCATCATCATCATCATCATTTACTAGCACCGAGGGTGCGTTGGTTTGTGGTGACAGCCCCGAGAGGGTGCGTCGGGTCGGGTGTATAGCACCCGGAGGGTGCGTTTGTTATAACAGCAACCACAGGGGTGTCGGGTTGGTGGTAAGCACCAAAGGGTGCGTCGGGTTGTGGGTTAACAGCCGCGGGAGCGTTGGGTTCTATAACAAACAACCGAGGGGCGTTGGTTTTGTTTATAGAAACGAAGGGTGTGTTTGGTTTATTGTTTCACCAATTAGGGGTGCGTTTGGCTGTGACCACCACGCGACGGGGTGCGTTTGGTTTGTATCATAACAGCCGGGGGCGTTTGTTTGTGGGTCTGGGTCGGGATGGCTGCGGGGACAGCCGGGTTGACAGCCGCCGCCATGGGTTTGGGTTGGGTTGTCGGGTTTGGTTTGCAACAACAAGGGTGCGTTCAGGTTGGTCTCCAGAAACGCAGCGGGTGCGTTTGGCTGTGGGTTTAACACCCAAGGGGTGCGTTTGACAGCCGGGGGACAGCCGGGGAAAAGGGTGTGTTTGGTTTGAAATAGATTAGGGTGCGTTTGGTGTTTATAACACCGAGTAGGGTGCGTTCGTTTGGTTCGGCTGTCGAAAACAGCCGGGGTGCGTCGGGTTGTGGGATGACACCGAAATAAAGTGAGTTTGGTTAACACAAAAATATATTAATTGTTTCATATATTTGATCGGATAAATTTATATGTGATGAAATCTGTTGAAACTTGCGGCGTCGAGATAATATATAAATTGTATTAAAGCAGGATTAATAAGAAAATATAAGCCATAAGAGACACATTTTAGATATAGCTTAGACGAGAATTGAACTAAAAACGGACTTTGGCGCCTCTTTATTACGGATAATTTAAAACAGAAAATAGAACGTGGGATTCGGAGTTCGAGACTTTGATAAGTTAGACTTTGGTTTACAAAATATAACAAATTATATTTTGACGGACGTTTAGACATAAAACGGGACTTGTAACTCCCAATAACGAAGAAACTGGAGTGAAATCGGAATATACACTTTAATAGAAAATAAGTTATTTTTAATATATTAAATCTGACAGATCTATTAATTAAACGATTTGAGCACTTTCGAGTCCGTTTCAGCCTTCCGGCGAAACACGAAAGTTGTTCGTAATGACGTTTTACTTTGCCGCGAGGATTGTCAGTTTTAAAATTAAGACATAGCGGGTCAAAACTAAAGGTCGGTTAATATATTATTTCAATTAATAGTTTTAAGATCATTATTCGGTTCTAAAAACGGGGAGTCTAAAACAATCGAAACTTTCTGTTAAATATTGGAGATAGTTAGATTGGACGGGAAAATAGTTTTAATTACATAAAATATACCTAGGGTTAAGGTTTAAAGCCGCAAGTGGATTTCTCTTCAAATGTATAGATGTATGCTTTACATATAAAAATAGGTTTGATTTTCGTTGGTAACGATGTACGCATCGTTGGTCGTATTTATTACGTGTTATAATCGAACGACAAAATTATAGGTCGTGGTCGAGATCGTTGCAGATTCAGTTGTGATTAAATTGGATTAATTGATCGTGGTCTTTAATCAATGTGAGTTCATAGCCTCGCTTTTCAATCTTTTGAATGTTTTATAACCCGCGAGGGGGATACATGCTTGTCTACAAATTCTTATACTTACTCGGTTATCTTATATCAATGTGGATTGTTTTAAGGATTTTGATCAAGGTGAGTTTATTGCCCCATTGTTTTTACGTTTATACATATATTTTTGGTGGTGAGAAACCATGCTTGTTTACACAATGCATTTACATGATTGATTACAAATTGTTTACATTCTTATGTGCTAGTCGATATGGATACATTATTTGACTTCATTTTTTGTCACAAATGCATTCTTTACATTTGAAAATGATTACGGATTAGTTAGGCTGAGTGAACTGTTAACAAAAACAAAATTTACTGCCCGGGTGTTCTTGGAGTGGGACACACGGTAACGGGACCTAATAGTACATATTTTACATTACTGCCGGATGGTTCTTGGAGGGGACACCGGTAACGGCAAAGTATATGCTTATATATACATTATTTGTATCATTGCCCGAATTGGGTACATAACAGGTCTACGTCAGAGCGTCGATAGAACGTAATATCCACTTGGGAAGGTGTGAGCGTGAATGTTATGAAATAGATCTATTAGGGTGTGGATCCCTGTTCGGGTGATTAAGCTATCGCCGGTAACGAACATTATAGCGTGAGTCAACGTTGATTGAATATAAATAGGGATATATTCGGGATTGTCATCCCCCGTTCGGGTGACTATAGCTATCAACTGGGAACTGATCGTTATAACATGTCGGATTTTTACGTTGGGACTTTAGGCCCCCCCGACAAATACATACTTGGAAACTATTTTGTTCATTAATTTGTCATGCATTTTTATAAAAATCTTTGGATAAGATTGGTGCTTTTTGGTGGACATTAAATTAACCATGCATTCTTTATAAAATCTTTGGGATAATATTGGTACTTTTGGTGACATAAAATGGGTCGTGCATATTTTATAAACATTTTACATGGTACTGTGATGACACAGTGGATAAATATATTTGTTGAAACTTACATTCATATTTAAACTAATCTATGAACTCACCAACTTTAATGTTGACACTTTTAAGCATGTTTTTCTCAGGTGAATTAGATGCTTGGATTATTTGATGTGCATTGGAGTCTTTACATTCAAGTTTTTCATGGTGATGCAATTATGGGACAACTATTATTTTGATTTTAGAAAATCAACGAGATTGTTTTACAAACGACACTTTTTAGAGGTCGTTCTCTTGTATCTAGCGCTGTGTATTATGAAGTAGCACCCCATGTGGTATTCCGCTGCGTTGTTGTATTTTTTGGGGTGTTACAGATTGGTATCAGAGCACTGGTTATAGAGAACTAGGTTGCATATTTTACCCTAGACTATAACCGTTTTCACAAACATTGCATCACATCAAACATTTTCAAAGTGCATACACGCTACTTGCTTATGTGCTTACATTACGTGCTGCATTAAGTGCTTACGTGACATACATATATGTAATATATATGCTTACATCTTTTGCGTATATCGTACGTTTATTTATATAAATACCAGAGCATTTCTTCAGACATTGTGAGTTGCACAATGGTCTCACTTCGTTCTCAGACATTGTAAGTTAAACAATGGTCTCAATTATACCTTAGACATTGTGAGTTGCACAATGGTCTCAATTATACCTCAGACATTGTGAGTTATACAATGGTCTCATTTTATTTCTTAGACATTGTGAGTTGCACAATGTTTATTGCGTTCATCAGGAATTGTTAAGTTAACAATGGTCTCTAGGACATAATTTTCTTCATAGGCTTATACTATATTGTATTACACGAAGACCGTTATAATTTTTGTTTACATGAAATTATGTATGAATCTAAGTATTACAAGTCTTGTATGGGCGGGACTTGTAATATGAGGATTGTTATGATAATTACTATGTTAACAAAGCCGTTACAGTCTGTTTACATGGGATTATGTATAAATCTAAGTATTACAAGTCTTGTTTGGGCGGGGACTGGTGATTAGGAGGATTTATAATGTTAATTGCTATGTTGACTGGTTCTATCGAGACCTTTACCTGGTTACTTAACCAAGGTATCTCATTTACCTATCTTGAACTCTTAGGTCGATATTTTTTTTGGGTAGTTTTACTTCCCTGTCATTCTGAGACGAGTCACCCCGAACACTGTCCCATACTCATTAGGAAACATGCATCGTATTGTCTCCATCATCGTGAATGGTTATGAGGTACGCGTATTGCATCGGGATTTTTTTTACGTAGGATGATTTATAATCTGTTTATTTAAAAGGATTGGGACGCCTCTTCAGTTAAATAAATAAATTATAAATCACCGAACCATAAGTTTATCATTTCTTACTTACATAAATTTGGACGCTTCTTTATGTAAATAAGAAATAATAAATGAGTGGGCTTAATGGTATCCGATATGACACGAGTATGAACCTGAAATCGATAATCATCAGAATCCGTTAAAAGGGTCTAGAGACACAATCGTGTCTTACTACTCAGCAAAATCTTAAGGCCTCGCTTGGAGCTACCTTATCTCATTCTTAAGTTATTACTGTTGCTATTGCAAATCCTTGCAATCGTAAACTGTCTGTGGAGCTAACAGACTGAGTACAACATCCTATCGCCGTTTGTTATAATTTTCATGGTTGCTGTTGTTGGGCCCTGGAGCGGTCCCAACTGGTACAACTTTATCCAATAGGCAAGGCAACTCCCCTTAAACGAGATAAACACCTATCAACGAAACATATAGTTGGACTATTCATTTCGGGCCACTAGTAGGAAGACTTAGGTCGCGATACATCCTAGTACTGCCAAGAACTGGCAGTTGAGCGTGCTTGAGTGAGAGTAGCACTGGTTTGGGTGACCTGCGGGAAAGTACAAGCAGGGACACAAAAGCAAAGCGGTGAGCATGAGGGCAAAGCAGACAATATTGTGGTCTGAGTAAGCGGGATGTTCGAGTAAGAGCGATACCAGTGGTGTTAATATCAATCATAAAACTTGTAACGATATTTTTCTAAAATATCTACCTTGATGGATTATATATCCTGGTCAACTTAGCCAAACTTTTGGTATGTTGAGAAGTGTCGAAACATCTAATCTTGCTGAAGAAAGTTATCATCGTCTTGCTTAGAAACGGTTTATCAGATTTTAAACCTTTTCTCGGTCACACAATCGGATAACACGAATTTAATCTCGGGACGAGATTTCTTTAAGGGGTAGGTACTGTAACATCCGAGAATTTTCGAAATTTTGAATGACGATTTCAATCTTTGACTTTTAGGGTCTGGCTTGACTTATAAGAACAACCATCTAAATCACGTTTTCACGACTCGGACTCTAAAGCAACTTGATGTAAAACGAAATTCCTGACAACTTTTCAGTTTTGCCCGAGACCTGGAAACGAGCCGAAAAGGGCTAAAACTGCACCGCAAACATTATCACTTCGGAACAATTACAAAGCGGGGACACACAAAAACAATTAAATTTGTTTATAATTATCAGTATTTATTAATATAAAAATATTAAATAAATTAGTCATCATTTTAATTAAAAGCGTTGTGGATAACGCGAATACTCGGGTTGAAATCCATTTTTATTTCCGAACAAGGACCTTATCGGATCACAAATGAATAAGGAAATAATTTATAAATGTTACGAAAATAATTTATGAAATAATTTTCAAATAAATACTCATTTTTGTCAGAAAAATGATAGAAAACAATGGCGCATGTTTCGAGATTTGATCATCCGTTTTAAGTCGCTCAAATGACGTCCCGAACGCTGTATCAAAAAGATATGAAAAAAGTTACACTTTTTACCTCAACTGATTTAATTGTCAACTTTATTTTTATATATATATAAAAATTTGTATACATTATTTCATTTCCACTCATATTAACACTCACAATCAAATATCTCTCTCTCCCACTCATCTTCTACTGGCGAGCTCCCCCGCCGCCGGCCACCACTCGCCGCCGCCGGAAAACTTTTCCGGCGAAGACCAAAAAGGCTCCTCGTGACCGGATCTATCCGATCCTCACTACCACTCTCCTCCACGCGCCACCCCACCACTGCCACCAACCCCACAGCCATGTTTTTGGCCCAAGAGGGGTGCGTGTGGGTTGGGTTTAGCACCAAGAGGGTGCGTGTGGTTCGTTGCACCCGCAAAGGTACGTTTGTCTATATGATAAAACGGCTACAAGGGCATTAGGGACACAAGAGTGGGTTCGGGATGAGTTTAACAGCCGAGGGCTGCGTTTGGTTTGCGTCGGGTTGTTATACAACGGAAAAGGGTCCGTTTGGTTTGTAACAGCCCCACCTAGGGCGTGTTTGGGTTGGCTGCGAAAAAGCCGGGGGGGTGTGTCGAGTTGGTCTCGCGCCTCGGGGGTGCGTATGGTTCGGGGTGACAGCCACCGAAGAGGGCTTCGGGTTGGGTTTGCAAGAAAAAGGGGTGTTTGGTTTGGCTTTGGGACAGCCGAGTATAGGGAGGGAGGGGATGGAGTCGGGGTTGGGTTTTTGTACCACCAAGGGTGCGTCGGGTTTTATGATAGCAGTAAGGCTGCGTTTGGTTATAAAATAAACGACGGGGTGCGTTTGGTTCGAGACCGCCGGGGGCCGCCGGGGGAACGAGTGTGTCGGGTCGTGGGTTGCAACAAAAGGGTTTTGGGATTGGTTGTTGGTTTGGCTGCGGGAACGGCTGCGGGGACAGCCGGGATATCCGGGGACAACCACCCACATAGGAGTGTGTCGGGATAGCTGCGGGGACAGCCGGGTTGACAGCCGAGGAAAAGGGTGTGTTTGGTTTGAAATAGATTAGGGTGCGTTTGGTGTTTATAACACCGAGTAGGGTGCGTTCGTTTGGTTCGGTTGTCGAAAACAGCCGGGGTGCGTTGGGTTGTGGGATGACACCGAAATTAAGTGAGTTTGGTTAACACAAAAATATATAAATTGTTTCATTTCATTTGATTAATCGGATAAATTAATATGTGATGAAATCTATAACTTGCGACGTCGAAGAATAAAATGTTATAAATATTAAAACGGGACTTATATTGATGTATAAGCGATATTAGATATACTTTAGACGAGAATTGAACTAAAAATGGACTTTGGCGCCTTTATATAACGAATAATTTAAAGCAGAAAATGGAACGTAGGATTCGGGTTTCGAGGTTTTGAAAGATCGGATTTTGGTTTATAAAATATAACAAATTATATTTTTACGAACGTTTTGATATAAAACGGGACTTCTAACTCTCAATAACGAAGAAACTGGATCGAAATCGGAATATACACTTTAATAGAAAATAAGTTATTTTTAATATATTAAATCTGACATATCTATTAATTAAACGATTTGAGCACTTTCGAGTCCGTTTCAGCCTTTCGGCGAAACACGAAAGTTGTTCGTAATAACATTTTACTTTGCCGTGAGGCTTATCGGTTTTAAAAATTGAGATAAGTTAGGATTGGACGGAAATAGTATATATACAAGTAATGTACTAAGGGGTAGGGTTTAAAGACGCGCAAATGGATTTCTCATCATATATATATATATATATAATATATTATTATATATTAATATATTTTTATTATATTATATATATATATTTATATATATATTATATTATATATATATATATATATTTTATATTTTTATATTATATGTATGTATACATATTTAATTATGTATGATTTCGTGGTAACGATGTACGCAATCGTTGGTCGTATTATTACGTCTGTATCTATAATAGAGCGGCATTTATTATAGGTCGTGGTCGATGAATGTTGAAGATTCGGTTGTGATTTATTGGATTAATTGATCTGTAGGTCTTAAATCAATGTGAGTTCATAGCCTCGCTTTTCAATCTTTTAAATGTTTTAATAACCCGCGAGGGGGATACATGCTTGTTTGCAAATGCATTTACCTGATTGGTTTAAACTCATTACATGTGCATTTTTAACTCAGTAATTTACATACGCATTTGACATATCTCACGGTGAGATACAATACTTGGTTTTGTTTTTGAACGTAAAACACCCAAGTACTTATATGATATGATTTGCTTAGGTTGTTTTACATGGATACTGTATAATCACTTGGAGGGTGAGGCGAATTGTTATAAGATAGATCTATTTGGAATTGACAATCCTATTAGGGTGACTAGCTATCACGGATACGATCGTTTATTTACATGTCAGATTATGATTGTGTTTAGCATAGCCCGGTGGTGTCCTTGGTCGGGGGGACACTGGTACAACGGGGGGGGAAAGCATATTTGGTTCAGCATTTCCGGGTGTTCTTGGAGGGAACACCTACGATGGGTACATTTTTACTGTGCCTTGAATAAAGTGGCATACAAACAGGTCTACGTCACAGTTTCATGAACTTAGGTGGGAAATCATAATCACGGATGGTGACTATTGTATTAGATACAATGGTTACGCATATTTACAAATCTTGGATTTAAACGTATATAATACATTTTGTGACTTTTTTAAGAATGAAATAGTCTAGTGTGTGTCTTTACAAAACTTTGATATTTTACCGATCAACATTTACGGCCATTACATTTTGAGGAAACGTATTTGTTTGAAACTTACATATATATTCAAACTAATCTATGAACTCACAGAGTACGTTTAGTTGACCTTTTTAGCATGTTTTTCTAGTTGTAAATTTTAGATGTCGGATCTTCTTGAAGTGCTATGGTGTCTTTAAATTCAAGCATTTTTCATTGTGATTGTCAATTATGGGACAAAATATATTATTCAAAATTCAAATTTTATTAAATCAACAAATGTTATTTTTTCAAATGACACCTAGGGTCGTTCTCTTGTTTCTATTGTCTGTGTATTAAGATCTGAGTAACACCCCAAAGTGGTGTTTCGCTGCGTTGTTGTATTTTTTAGGGGTGTTACACACAACAATCTTCTCAGGTTTCGTGACGTGATGTTTATTATCATTTTTTCTATTATCAACTTTCCCTGGTGTTAAGGATTGTGATAAGGCTGTCAGCTTTCATTTGGAACTATTTATTACATCTTACATATAAAGGGGAGATTCAAAACCTCGACTTTACTTATTTACTTGTTTATAAACCGCGAGGGGGATACATGCTTGTTACAAACTCTTTTACATACTCGTTTATCTTATAACAATGTGATTACTTTTCAAAGACTTATACATGCTTAAACCAGGAATACAAGTGTTTTTACAAGTTATATGCTATCCTGATACACTATTACAGCTACTGTCTAAGTTACATTATGCCAAAAGTCCCTCATTATCATGGACCATTAATCACTTTTGGGTGAACGCAAATATTGTGGATAGATCTATCAGGATTGACGAATCATGTTTGTGTTAGCCGGATAGGTAACCAAATACACTATATTTGAATTTCATATGTATATGGCAATTACCTACACCGAGGGCCATTATATCTTTATATATATATCACATCATTTTGGGTATATATATACACTAGTCAGTTTGATTGTGCATGAGCTTAGACTAGACTATACGTATACAGACAAGACCAGATTAGACCAAACAATGACCAACAAACCAGTAGCATACACGGTTACTTTGTAATTGCATTCGTGACCTGCAATTTTATTACAAATAACGGGTATATGATAACGTGACCCAAGATCATAACAATAACATTTTCATAATAATTGTGTTTGTATAATTATTACACTATAACTTGTATTCAAACTGTTTATCAAACCTATAAATTTCACTCAACCTTTGTGTTGACTTTTTAGCATGTTTATCTCAGGTTATTGAGCAATATACGGCATGGATTGGCAAGTACATGAAGATGGCTAAAACTTGTTATCATTCACATTTTATGTTTCCTAGGATTTTGGTGAATGCCTTTGTAAAACTCTGATTTGAAATGAATGATAACGTATCTTTTGAACAAACGTCTCTTTTGGGTTGTTTTCTATGATTATGATTGTTGTTTCCATGAAGTAATACCCCAGATTAGCTTCCGCTGCTATATTGTAAAAATGGGGGTGTTACATTTTTCCCTCCCAACTTTAAAATGTAAAATCGTCATATCCTAAACCGCCATTTCAAGCTGATTTCAAACAAAAGGTATAACTAAAATTTTGTTCTTCACACTCTCCACAACACGTCTCTCAAATGAATTATGTTTTTACACATATTTGATCTCGAAAACCCTAAAATATTGAATTAGGGTTCATCAAAATCAAGACTGGCTAAAAACCTAAATTGAGTGAGGGGTTTTGGTTGTTTTGGAGTGTAGAACACTCGTTCAAAACAGTTTTTTATTTTGATTGAGTTTTGTGTGATTCTTATACTCAAAAAATTAGGTTTAGGAGAAATTTTGTAAAATGTTTGTGGGTTTTGTGCTAGGTCCTGTCTATTATCTTTATTGAATGTGTTTGAGCCTTTAAATCTCATCCTTGTTTGTTGTTTCTTGTGTGAATGACTTAAAATGAATATATGTACTCATTTTTTTCATACTTGATGATTCTGTGGTTAAATTATGTTATAAATGATCCTATGTGGTAAACATCTGAAATGTATGCTATTTGAACAAGCCTTGTTTCATAAAAATTATGTTTGTGGTAATAAGTGCCTTTGAAGGCGAGTTATCAACTTCCTGTGTAAGGCAAGTTAACAACGCCTTGAGAAGGCGAGTTAACCACTCCCTTCAAAAGGCGAGTTAACAACACCTTCACGAGGCGAGTTAACAACTCCCTTCAGAAGGCGAGTTAACAACACTCCATTAGAGGCGAGTTAACAACAAGCCCTTAGGAAGCGATTTAACAAATCCCTTTAAGAGGCGAGTTAACAACTTGCCTCACAAGGCAAGTTAACAATTCTGTAGTGGAGGCGATTTAGCAATTCCCTATAGGAGGCGAGTTAACAACATCTTTAGGAGATGAGTTAACAACGTTGATTCATGAGGTGATTTAACAAATTTATATAGGAGGTGATTTATAAATCCTTTATAGGAGGCGAGTTATCAACCCTACATAGGAGGTGATTTATCAATTCCTCAATAGGAGGCGATTTAGCAATAGATTTTAAGGAATTTTAAGATTGAATTTTTCTGAAGGCAATTTTCAACTCAAGTTGGGTAGCTAATTAAAATTGGTTAATTAAGAAATCTAATCAAGTTAAGTAAGCTATATAGCAAGGTTCAACAAGGATATCTGAACATGTATTATGTTACCTTATTCTCTACTAGTTAGTTTGAATAGGATTCCTAAAAACACTATTTTAGTTGTCTTAATACCTTTCACGTTATGCCCAATTAAGTTTCCATTCGGATGATTAGATCTTATTCAATAATGCTAAATGCCTTAATGAGCATAATCATTATAATGATATCACAACATGGTTTAAGCTTAAGTATTCAATAATCAAAGGCCTTATAGTGTATTATATATAAAATTGGTTATATATATAAACTGTATTGGTCAAATCTGAGCAGAAACATGAATACTACTCAAGCTCAACAAAAAGCCCTGGATGATGCTCTTGTTACCCCGGCGGACCGTCTTGAGTTCAGGAAATGCAACATGAGACTCAAGACAGACATCAAACCAAAAGTGGCTACATTTTAAGTGGTGTTGGATGCTCTTGCTCTTACTCCCTTCTACCGTGCATTCCTGATCACTGCAGAAGTTCCTGCTATTTATATGCAAGAATTTTAGGCTACAGTCTCAGTTCATAGGTCATCCATCAGATTCACTATTAACAAGAAGAAAGTCTCTCTTGATGTTGATATATTCAAAGACATTCTCTAGTTTTGCCCTAAAAATCCAAGACAAGTGTTTGAAGACCTCCCACTAGAACAAGACATTCTCTCTTTCATCAAAGATCTTGCACACACTAGTGACATCACCTATCTCACTGATGTGAATGTTGACTACTTGCATCAACCATGGATAGCATTTGCTACCATCATCAACAAGTGCTTAAGTGGTAAAGAAATTGGAATGGACAAGATTCGTCTGTCCCGTGCTTAAATTCTTTGGGCTATGTTCCATAAGAAGAATATCGATATTGTGTATCTACTCTAGGAAGACTTACTGTTCCACATTAAAAACAAAGATGCTAAGAAGACAAACAAGATGTCATATCCAAGATTTACAAAGATCATCATTGATTACATCATGACAAAGGATCAGTTTATTTCAAGGAGAAACAAGTTGTTTTGGCATACTGCTCGAGATGATACCATGTTTACTTCTATGAGATGTATCTCCAGACATGAAGACACTCAGGTATATGGTACCATTCTCCCAACAAAATTAACAAACCAAGCAATGAAAGAATCCAAAGCTTATTCGACATACTATGCTTTTGCTTTTGGAGAAAAAGCTCTAAAACCAAAGTACATTCGAAAGAAAGCTCATTCAGACACATCTCCTAAGAAGAAACCAGTTCAAGCTACAAAAGGTACCAGACTCAAGTCAAAAGCTAAGGTGGATAAACCAGATAAGAAGAAGCAACCTGCGAAGAAGACAAAAGCCAAAGTCTAGTTGTATTATCTAAGGTTGCATTATTTGAAGCTGAACAACTTAAGTTGGCTACCAAGAGAAGCAAGAAAGACTTTCACATGTCTCGCGGAAGTGGCTCAGGTGATGGAGTTGACACTCAGTCAAAGGTTCCTGATGAGCAACAATAAAAGACTTCTGGTACAGATGAAGGAACTAATACCATACCAGGGGTTCCCAATGTACCTACATACGAATCTAAAAGTGATAAAGAGTCTTGGGGAGATAGTGAAGACAAAGATGATAATAATGATGATGGTGATAATGATGATGATGGTGATAATGATGATGATGGTGAGAGTGATGATCATGTGATAACAGTGATGACGAAAGAATAAAATCTGACAGAGATGAGATTCCTGATGCTAATTTGACTAATGTAGATCAGACGGAATATGAAGAAGAGGATGTTGATGATAGAGTTCATACTCCTTCAGACTATGAACTCACTGATGATGAAAAGCTCAATGACGAAGAAACAATTGATGAAGAAGAAGATGATGAGGTTACAAAGGAGCTATATGATGATGTAAATGTGAATTTGGGAAATAAAGATATTGATATAACCATTGCTGATTAAGGTGCCTCAGATCAACAAAATGTTTCTCAAGAATCAGGATTTGAGCAAGTAGAGGAAGATGCTCATGTGACACTTACACCTATAATTGACACAAAATACTGGAGATCCAACATAAAGGTCTTCTATCTCATCCGACTTTACAAGCAAGCACTTAAATCTTGATAATCTATCTCCCGCTGACAATGAGATTGCCTTTTTGATGGACACCACAGTTCAGCATGCAACAGTAATTCCTAAAATCATATCAAGCTTCACAACAATTGTTCCTCCACCACCTCCTTTCCTTCATCCTCTACAACAAGAAGCAACACCTACACCAACAACTTCAGAGACTACAACATCACTTCCTACACTTCCAGATATTGCTTATGTATATAAATTTAATGAAAGAGTCTTCAACCTGGAAAAAGATATGTTAGAGATAAAGAAAGTTGACCAGTATGCTCAAGCTCTCTCCTCCATTCCTGCTATAGTTGATCGGAACATGGATAACAAACTTGGAGAAGCGATAAACAAGCAAATTTTAGCACATAATTTGGACTGCAGACAATAAGCTCAAGATGAGAAGAATGCTTACATAGAACTCGTTGACACGTCAATGAGAGCTCTTATTAAGGAAGAAGTCAACACTCAGCTTCCTCAGATTTTTCCTCAAGCAGTATCAGATTTTGTAAATCCTGTGATAGAGAATAATGTTACAGAATCAGTAGAAGCTGCAGTCTTGACAAGGTGTTCGTCTCAACTAACATCTACTTATGAGGCAGCCACATCACTCTCTGGGTTTGAGCTTACAAAGACAAGATGGAGAAGAACAAGTCATATGATAAAGGTGACTATAAAAAGAAGCTTTATGATGCATTGGTCGAGTCTTATAACACTAACAAAGATCTCGTTGATTCATATGGTGAAGTCTTTTCGTTGAAGAGGAGTCGAGATGAAGACAAAGATCGAGACCCCTCCGCTGGATCAAACCGAGGGAAGAAAAGAAGGAAATCGAGTAAAGATGCTGACTCCTTGATGTAGCCTAAAAAACAAGATAACAAATTGGATCTGTTGATTCTACGAATACCAAAAACAATTCTTCCAACAATCGTTGATTCGATTGAATACCGATTATTAGAGTAAAAATTCCTGGCAAACAGCGGCCAATGGTTTATTTTTATTAAAACTGATAACTGACCGGCTAGGGTTACATCATATTGTTTAAATAGGCTCACAAAACTAAAACAGGCCTAAAAAGACAGATGGGCCGTGAGCTAGAGCAAAAACAAGTCCAACAAAAAATCAAAAAACAAAAAAATGTAAAGAACTCATTGTAAAGGAGGGTTTTGGGCCTCGATAAATCCGTAACCAGCTAAAAGGTGGATACAGTTGCGTCCGCCTTGTTTTTCCCTTTGATTTGAGTGGTCACAGGCCTGAAATGGACTTACGGATCAAAAGTTATGGCTGTTTTACTGAAGCCCTTTTCTTCACATGATCTTGGGCTTCTAAAAACAAGTCAGCCCGTTCTTCAATACTTGGGCCTCCATCATTCCCCCCTGGGTAGACAAAATTCGTCCTCGAATTCATAGCAAGGTCATCATCAGAAGAGTCGCCATGATAAGGGATCAAGTGCTTCACATTAAAAACATCAGAACACCTAATATGGCTTAGCAATTTCAGACGATAAGCATTAGAATTAATCTTCTCTACAATCTCCAGCGGGCCAACCTTCTTAGCAAACAACTTGTTATACTCTCCAACAGGAAACCGATCCTTAGTCACAACAGCCCATACAAAGTCACCTTCTTCAAAATCAACATGTCTTCGCTTGTGATCCACATCTTGTTTGTACTTGGAATTGGCACGAACCAAATTTTCATGAACATCTTTGTGAACATCATGTAACCCTGCAACAAAATCCTTCACTTTCTTGGGAACAAAAGTAGAAATACGAGGAGTCATTAAATTCAGAGGACCATGTGGTTGAGCAGAATAAACCACCTGGAATGGACTAAACCCAGTGCTTCGATTAACAGCATGATTATGAGCAAACTTAGCTTAACACAACTTTTGATCCCATGCCTTCACATGATCACCCACCAAACACCTCAACAGATTACCAAGAGACATGTTAACAACTTTAGTTTGCCCATCAGTTTGAGGATGATAAGCACTACTAAAATTGAGTTGAGTATTCACCATCTTCCATAAACTACGCCAAAAATGACTCAAAAACCCAGTGTCCCGATCAGAAACAATAGGGAAGGTAATCCATGTAAACGGTATACATCCCTAAAGAACAGCTGGGCCATATTAACTGCATCATTAACTGCATCTGTCGTCTTCTTACACGGAATAATCAAAAGTCATGGCTGTTTTACTGAAGCTATTTTCTTCACACGATCTTGGGCTTCTAAAAACAAGTCAGCCCGTTCTTCAATACTTGAGCCTCCATCACTCTTCCAGAGATTTAAGGTCTAAGGAAAATAAGTCTTCAAGCACCTCTAAAGATGCTTCCCAATCTCAACATAAGTCTTCGGCAAGTGTACTTACCCATGTTAAAGGAAGCAAGTTCTACAGTTGAAGACTCAGCATGACATCATAGATCAAGAGTTCGTCGCGAAAGACAATGATGAACAACCCGCTGACAAGGAGGTTACCAAAGCTGACTGGTTCAAGAAACCCGAGCAATTTCTAACTCTTGATCCTGATTGGAATAAGAGACGACAAGTTGACTGCTGAAGAACCTCCCACTTCATTTGATGAGCTCAATGATACTTTATTTGATTTCTTTGCATTTGTCATAAATTGGCTTAAAATTCTAAATCTGACTCAAGAAATTCTGGTTGGACTGGCATTCAACCTGCTCAAAGGAACTTGCAAGAGTATCACGAAATTAGAGTGACATCTTAAAGAATGTTCTAAATCAACAACTGAACAACTTGACTAGGATTGTCACACCCCGCCAAGGCAGAAACACGAGGCGTAACTTCATGGGTATCATCACAACACAATGGTGTCAACAATAGAGAACACTAAAATGCATTAACAAATTTTTTTTGACACAAAGTGTCATGAAAATACCTAACCAAACATAAAAGATAACTGGCGTCTTGTATTGAAGCAAAGGGGGTTCACGTCAATACCAAGACATGCAAAACATCCAAATATAAACCTAAGTAGATCAAATCAACACATTTAATATTCAATCATGTATGACATAAACTAGGAGATTAAACTCCGCAAGCAGCCTATGGTCTCTCTAGCCACTCCTCTTATTCTTAAGATCCTCATGATGCTCACCTGAAAATGATGCTTAAAAACGTCAACACAACGGTTGGTGAGAGTCATAGGTTTACGACACACAATTCAAACTTTTAATCTATTACTGTGATTAATAAAACAGAACATGGCATGACAATTAGGCTAGCTATTATACAGGCTAACATGCATATGTACAAGACAACCACAATCAGGATGAAACGTATCCCACGATCCAAGTCACACCAAAATATCACACTGAAATGGGTACCCTCCGATCGGAATCACATAGTAATGGGTAGAAACTTTACCCTCTGATCGGAATCACATAGTAATGGGTAGGAACGTTACCCTCCAATCCAAATCACACAGCATGGGTAAGAACGTTACCCTCCGATCCAACAACAGATAAACATTTAGCACATATAATATAATTGCCACATAAATGTCCATGCATCAATTAAACCATATAATCACAGCAATTAAAACATTTCAAAACCATTTGCATCATTTCCATCCCAATTTAAAAACAATGTAAAAAGAGGGACTATGAAACTCACCTGATGCACAACTACTTCACAATATCCTTACAATCAACTAAACACAAATAAAACCTATGTTACACGCGATTAGGCTAAATGCCCAAGATGATATAACAATCAATAGATGGACTACTATGTTTATATTATGATTATAAACCCTTTACCATACCTCTCATATCTCACTTATACTCTAAATACCTATAATCATTTATTCTTGTTTTCTAGATTTTTGGTAGAATTTTATAGTCATTTTATGACCACAAATAAAATACTAAAACAACAAATTGACTTTTCCCCTTTCATTTCCTACATTCCCAATGGGTTATGAACTACTGTGATTTTTTAGACATAATAATATTAAACATAACTATTTTATATAAATTCAACATCACAAAGTACTCAAATTCATATCTAAACGCATACCAAAAAGTTTGATCTTTCTAAAAATACTTAGACAATGAATTAAGACTTGTGCTTTGAGCTGGAGTTAATAGACACATAAATTATGACCTTTAATTTTTTTCTATCCTCAATTCAACTTTTAAGTAAGGGTTTTACTCCTCGAAATTAGACCCAAATCTGACCTGAATTTACTGTTTTGACAATTTTTCTTACAAAAATTATTGGCTAACTTCCCGACCTCAAAACCTTTCGGGGCTAGACTTTTTGGAAAGTAGACTCTCTTAACATCAATCTAGGCATAAGATTCAACCCAAATCTTGTTTTTATCATTGAGATATCATTCAATCAACACAACCCAAAATTCTGCCAAACCCTAACTTTCAATTCAACGCAATCTAACCTAAACCATTTACACCCACATGCTCTATATCTAATCCTGAACACTCCCATATAGATTTATATCATTAATTAACAGAAAATTTATGAACCCTAATTTATCCATCAATTAAAGTTACTATTTGCAAAAGATTAAACAAAAACTTAATAGAAAACATACCTAAACCTTTACTTGATTACCCTTAAATTACCAACTTGGTTCTTGATAAAAAAAATAATTCTTTTTTATTCTTTTTAAAGGAATTGGTCAAACAATCAAAAAGAGGAGAGAAAAGTGTTTTAGGGATTTGTTGGTCTTATATTTATACTACCTAGAATCCTAATTGTAATCAGATTTGTTTCTTTTTTTTCTTTCTTTATAACCGGCCCACAAACACCCCTTAATTATATTTTTTTATTAGTTTTTTATAAAATTTCAAAATATATTCATATATATATGTTATTTATATTTTTTTATAAAAACTATATTTATTACATATTTACTTAAAACCCTTATTAATTTTGCAAACCTTTTAAATAAAAACTAGTTTTAAATTTATTATTTATAAATTTCATTTTATAAATTGCTTTCCTAATTGTGAAAAACATACGCTTAATTAATTTAAATACTAGACTTAACAAAAACCTAATAATACATAATATACTATTTACGCTCATATATCAAATATTCACCAAATTACACGATATCGCATAAAATCATGCCATCATTTCCATTGTCACAAAAATGTGAATGAAATGAAATAGCTACCAAAACCAAAACTCAATCACTGATAGATGAATATGCATCACGGATTGATATCAAATACTCATATACGATCACATAAGCATACAATTATAACACATATAAATACTTTAGCCAACTCTAATGGTTTGACTAACCTGCTCAAGTCACGGTTGTCACGGTATCCCCTCCTTTAGGAAATTTCGTCCTGAAATTTAACTAGTACGTTTAGCAGCACTATCAGCAAACAATCAAGGATACTTAGCTTTCATATGGTCCTCACGTTTCCACGTGAACTCATGGCCACACTTTTAATTACAACAAACCTTAACGATAGAAATCTTACTACGTTTCAAACTCTTAACCTCGCAATCCATATTTCTACGGGTTCCTCAACAAAACGAAGGGTTTTGTCAACCTTAATCTCGTCTAGTGGCACATGCAGATTTGCATCCACCAAACACTTCTTCAAGTTCAACACGTAAAATGTGTCGTGTACGCTACTCAATTCCTCAGGAAATCTTAATCGATAAGCTACAGGACCGACCATTTCAAGCATTTCAAATGGTCCTAGAAACCTTGATGCTAACATGTATTTCTTTCCAAATGCACTACACCTTTCCAAGGTGACACTTTCAGTAACACTTGATCCTCAACCTCAAACTCTAGTAGCTTGCGCCTATTATCAGCATAGCTCTTTTGACAATCTCTTGCCGTTTTAAGCTTTTCCTTTATCAAGACTACTTTATCAGTCGTCTCTTGCACTAATTTCGGTTTAATTAACCTGCTTTCTCTAATTTCATCCCACAGAACGGGCGACCTACACTTCCTTCCATACAATGCTTTAAACGGAGCACATCAAATACTCGAATGATAACTATTGTTATAGGAAAACTCAGCTAAAGGTAGGTAATTATCCCAACTACCACCAAAGTCCATCACACACGCTCTCAACATGTCCTCCAAGGTTTTAATTTTACGCTCACTTTATTCATCCGTCTGAGGATGATAAGCCGTACTCATTTCTAATCGCGTCCCTAAGGCTTTCTGTAATGTTTGCGAAAACCATGAAGTAAGTCTTCCATCACGATCTGTGATGATTAACTCAGGCACTCCAAGCCCTACTACTATCTCATCAACATAAAGCCTTGCTAAGTTCTCCACTTTGCAATATTCTTGTATTTCTAGAAAATAGGCTGACTTAGTCAGTCTATCGACTATTACCCAATTCGTATCATACCCACTACTTGATCTCGGTACCCTTGTAATAAAGTCCATAGTTCTTCTATCCCATTTCCAATCAAGTATCTCTGGTTGTTGCAACAAACCCAAAAGTCTTTAATGTTTCAGCATTCACCTTTAAACAAGTCAAAAAAATTGCTAACATAGGTAGCAATATCCTTCTTCATACATGTCCACCATACATATCTCTAAGGTCATAGTACGTCTTATCCGCTCTCGGATGTACCAAGTACCTTGATGCATGAGCGTCGTCCATAATTAATGTTCTTACATCACCTATTAATGGAACCCAAATAAAATTCATACCACCATCTTCCTTCCTTTCCATTAGTTGGTCCAGGCCACGCAACATTTCTACTGTCGCGTTCTCTACCTTGGACGCCTCACCTAGAGCAACCAATAACTTATCCTTAACACTTTACTAATAGTCATGGACATTGAGCGTACTCGTCTTGGTTTCACTCTCTCATTTCTACTTAATGCATCAGCCACTACATTCGCCCTTCTCGGATGGTACTAAACAACTCAATCTATCTTCGTTGGCGCATACTTAACTCCTTCCGATTGAATATGTGTTGAAGACTCTTATGATCTGAATAGATGACACTCTTCGTACCATACAAATAGTGCCTCTAAGTTTTAAGGGCAAACACAACTGCTCCCAATTCTAGGTCGTGCATTGTATAATTCTTCCTATAGATCTTTAGCTGTCTTGATGCATAGGCAATTACTTTTCCTCTTTGCATAAGTACACAACCTAATCTCTGATTCGATGCATCATAGAAGACTATGAAATCTTCAACCCCATCAGGTAGTGACAATATTGATGCATCACACAAATTATTCTTCAAAGTATGGAAAGCCTCTTCCTGTGCCATGCCCCGCTCATACTTTTTGATTTTCTGAGTCAACAAAATAAGAGGTTTAGCAATCTTAGAGAAGTTTGCGATAAAACATCAGTAGTAACCTGCTAACCCTAAAAATGATCGAGTCTCAGACGGTGTTGTAGGAGCTTTCCAATTCTTTACTACCTCAGTTTTACTTGGGTCCATGTGAATACCGTTATGATTGACCACATGACCGAGGAAATGTACCTCTTGCAACCAAAACTCGCACTTGAAAAACTTAGCATACAACCTCTCCTTCTTCAGCAGCTCTAACACCAACTTCAAATGAACCTCATGATCCTCCTTAGACTTTGAGTGGATCAAAATGTCATCAATGAGCACGATGACAAACTTATGTAAGTACGGTTTGTAAAACCGGTTCCTTATGTCCATGAAGACCGCTGGTGCTTTGGTTAACCCAAAAGGAATAACCGTAAACTCAAAATGTCCGTATCATGTTCTGAGCGCGGTCTTTCGGATATCATCCTCATGCACTCTAAGCTGATGATAACCCAACCGAAGATCTATCTTAGAAAAATAATGCAAACCTTGCAATTGATCAAACAAGTCGTCGATCTTAGGGAGTGGATACCGATTCTTGATGGTTAAACTGCTCAACTCTCGGTAGTCTATGCACATACGAAGTGAACCTTCCTTCTTCTTCATGAGCAACACAGGTGCTCCCCACGGAGAGTGACTTGGTCTAATAGAACGTATTTCAATAAATTCTAAGGGTAACGAACTATCAAATAGGGTAACAAACGAATATCAAATCAAAGGCTAGAAAACATATAAGGGATTTCACATATGCAAATAGACATGGATCAAATGACATAAGAATCCTTAAAAGAAAGGATAGAATATCTATATCGATAGGAAACGCAAACAAAAGAGTCAACAAAGCGTACCAAGACAAAAGTAACACATATCGAATAATGATAAATACGAAAGATAGAATTCTTATGCCAATAATCGACTTTACTCGAAAGAACCAATTAAATATTGTTTAAAAAAATCATTTTGAACAATAAAGAAAGTCGTTTTTAAAAAAATCATTTTGAATATAAGAATCGTCTTAAATATAATCTTTATAAAATCATTTCAAACATGGTTGTCATAAAAATCCAGAGACAGTTGTTTAACTGTGTATCGCATCTTACCTATATAAATGACTTTAAACACACTTTTTATAAAAATAAAATTTATCAAAACAAGCATATAAAAATATTATCATATCTTATTCATAAAGATTTTTTTTAAAAATAGTTTTGACAGTCAATCAATTATCATACTGTTTCATAAAATTTGTTGTAAACATAGTTTCTCAAAAAAATAAAGAGACATTTCCACAAAAGTGTTGTATTCGTAAAAATTATTTCAAAAATAGTTTTCCCTAAACCTCATTAAGATATAATTCAATAGGATTTTTATAGTTCGTCCTCAATATAAAATATGTAACTCAACAAAGGAAATCATAATACCCAGAAGGGATTGCAAAATACCATAAGAACTCTAACACAATCTATTGCTTGAATGCGAAAGAAGGTATAAAGAACCATATAATCAGAATAACAGTCAAACGAACACGTACAAGTGAAATTTATGCAAAGACATTACGAACTAAAAGAAGAACGTAATGACTCATCCGTACTAACGATCAAAATAAGAACCATAGAAAATCATCAATACTAACATGTCGCAAACATGTTACGAAAACTAAAGGATGTGAAAAACAAGGGAGTAAACATCCACACTATTATGTTATGAATAATTAGTGCTTGAAGAAAAATTAATAATAAACGCAAGGAAAGAACCAAGTGAAACGTACCAATATCCAAAGAAGTAAATCAGAACAATATATATTAAGACGCTAAATGGGAAAAATAGATCATCCGTACCGACAGGGCACGAACCAGGAATCCTAAAATGGGAGTAAGATCTCCGAACGAGTAATCGAGCAATCGAACAACCCAATAATAATAATAGTAGTAATCACAGGTATCTGGGGTATCCGCAAATGTTAGATAGAAGGGAAACTTACTATCTACGCAACTGAGCCAAACATAATCGCTCATCAGGTAAAAGAAGGTTTCCAATAACTATATAACCATCCTTATCATGATCACACATATCACAATATATTACTCTATCACCTAACAAATAAACACTAGTCAATGCAATCATGGTCACAAGTCCACGTGTGTGATGCCTTTATAATTATGTTGGCCACACATAATTATAACCACATCCTTTCACACGCGTACTTATTTCCATGACTACACATCTTAATGATAACACACATATATGCACATATACTACATTGCACATCTTACACGACTCTAATATTAAACAACTACGAGGCTCCATCAAAGAAATACTTATGTATATAAAACTAAAATAAAAAACAAAAGAAAACAAAAGCCTCATAGTGCCTGAAAATACAAAATATCCAAAAGAAATCATCGATAATAGCAATATGTCAAGGTAAATGGCAGAATAAGCTTATGTTGGGCCTCTCTTAGGTTCGAATTTGCTTTCGCAAAAGTCACTCGACTTCGCGGGTCTAGGCCTACTACGAGCATCCGACAGGAGATCTATGTCGACCTCCTTCTCTGACTCTTCAACTACCCTTCCTCCTTTAGTCCCTCGAGAGGCTCCTCCTCAATTGGCTCCTTTTCTAAATCTTGTGATATCGAGTAGCTTGTAGGTCAAAATAAAACACAAAGAAAAGCAAGAAAACAAAACGCCTAGATAGCTAAACATATAGATCCTATTATGCAGCTATATGAAGGACTCCTAAGTTATAGTCTAGGTTAAACCACCTACTTCTCTATAACCAAAGGCTCTGATATCAATATGTCACACCCTACCAAGGCGGAAACACTAGGTGTAACGTCATGGGTATCATCACAACACAATGATGTCAACAATAGAGAACACTAAAATGCATTTACAAAAGGAAATTTGACACAAAGTGTCATGAAAATACACAAGCAAACATAAAAGATAACTGGTGTCTCATATTTAAGCAAAAAGGGGGGGGGGGGTTTACGTCAATACCAAGACATGCAAAACATCTAAAATAAACCTAAGCAGATCAAATCAACAACATTCAATATTCAATTATGCATGAAATAAACTAGGAGATTAAACTCCGCAAGCAGCCTATTGTCTCTCTAGCCACTCCTCTTATTCTTAAGATCCTCATGATGCTCACCTGAAAATGATGCATAAAAATGTCAACACAACGGTTGGTGAGAGTCATAGGTTTACGACACACAATTCAAACTTTCAATCTATTACTGTGATTAATAAAACAGAACATAGCAGGACAGTTAGGCTAGCTATTATATAGGCTAACATGCATATGTACAAAACAACCACAATCAGGACGGAACGTGTCCCACGATCTAAGTCACACCAAAATATCACACTGCAATGGGTACCCTCCGATCAGAATCATACAGTAATTGGTAGAAACTTTACCCTCCGATCAGAATGACACAGTAATGGGTAGGAACGTTACCCTCTGATCCAAATCACACAGCATGTGTAGGAACATTACCCTCCGATCCAACAACACATAAACACTTAGCACATATCAAATAATAGCCACATAAATGTCCATGCATTAATTAAACCACATAATCACAGCAATTAAAACATTTCAAAACCATTTGCATCATTTCCATCCCAATTTAAAAACAATGTAAAACGAGGGACTATGAAACTCACCTGATGCACAGCTACTTCACAATATCCTTGCAATCAACTAAACGTAAATACAACCCATGTTACACGCAATTAAGCTAAATGCCCAACACGATGTAACAATCAATTGATGGACTACTAAGTTTATATTATGATTATAAACCCTTTACTATACTTCCCATATCTCACTTATACTCTAAATACCTTTAATCATTTATTCTTGTTTTCTAGATTTTCGGCAGAATTTTGTAGTCACTTTATGACCACAAATAAAATACTAAATCACCAAATTGACTTTTCCCCTTTCATTTTCTGCCTTCCCAGTGGGTTATAAACTACTGTGATTTTTTATAAAAAATAATATTAAATCTAATTATTTTATACAAATTCAACATCACAAAGTACTCAAATTTGGATCTGAACGCCACCAAAAAGTTTGATTTTTCTAAAAATACTTAGACAATGAATCAAGACTTGTGCTTTGAGCTGGATTTAATAGACACATAAAATATGAACTCTGATTTTTGGCTAACCTCAATTCAACTTTTATGTAGGGGTTTTACACCCCGAAATCAGACCTAAATTTGACCCGAATTTACTGTTTTGACAACTTTTCTTGCAAATTTTTTTTAACTAACATCCCTATCTCAAAACCTTTCGGGGCTGGACTTTTTGGACTAGACTCTCTGAAATTTAATTTAGGTACAAGATTCAACCCAAAACTCATTTTTATCATTGAGATATCATTCAATTAACACGACATAAAATTCTGCCAAAACCTAACTTTGAATTTAACGCGATCTAACCTAAACCGTTTACACCCACATGCTCTATATCTAATCCCGAACACTCCCATATAGATTTATATCATTAATTTACAAAAAATTTATGAACCTTAATTTATCCATCAATTAAAGTTACTATTTGGAAAAGATTAAAAAAAACTTAATGGAAAACATACCTAAACCTCTACTTGATTACCCTTAAATCACCACCTTGATTCTTGATAAACAAATTTATTCTTTTTGAGGGAATTGGTCGAACAAACAAAGAGAGGAGAGAAAAGTGTTTTAGGGATTTATTGGTCTTATATTTATACTACCTAGAATCTTAATTATAATCAGATTTGTTTCTTTTTTTTTCTTTCTTTATAACCGGTCCACAAACACCCCTTAATTGTATATTTTTTTATTATTTTTTTTATAAAATTTTGAAATATATTCATATATATATATATATATATATATATATGTGTTATTTATATATTTTTTTATAAAAACTATATTTATTGCATATTTACTTAAAAGCCTTATTAATTTTGCAAGCCTTTTAAATAAAAACTAATTTTAAACTTATTATTTATAAATTTCATTTTATAAATTACTTTTCTAATTTAGAAAAACCTACGCTTTATTAATTTAAATACTAGACTTAACTAAAACCTAATAATACATTATATACTCTTTACGCTCATATATCAACTATTCACCAAATTACATGATATCGCATAAAATCATGCCATCATTTCCATTGTCACAAAAATGTGAACGAAATGAAATAGTTACCAAAACAAAAACTCAATCACTAATAGATGAACACGCATCACGGATTGATATTAAATACTTATATACGATCACATAAGCACACAATTATAACACATATAAATACTTTAGCCAATTCTAACGGTTTGACTAACCTGCTCAAGTCACAGTTGCCACATGCATAACCCCAAAATCAACCCGTATCCGTTCGATTTCAGAAAGCCTCTTCCATTAATTCAAGATCATCGAGGATGTCAAATTATCCCTAAGGATTACTTTATTAATAAAGATCTGGAATAACTGAAGGGTGGAGATTTAAGCAGACGATACTCAACTTCTGTGACAAAGACAAAAGCTGCCACTTATGATCTAAAATGGATTAAAGACTTAATTCATGAATTGTGGAGTCCCGTGCAGGTGAAATATGATCAACATGCTTACCTGGGCACTTCACACTAGGGTCCAAAACACCAAAGATTCTACGGGTATGCTAGCAACTTGACTTCGTCTAAAGATGTTTACTCCAGAAGAAGAATTACTGCAGTAACCAGACTTAAAATCATGAAGATGTATGACTACGGTCACCTGGAAGAGATTGAAGTTCGTCGAGATGATCAGAAGCTATATACGTTTAAAGAAGGCGATTTCAAAAGACTACGTCTACAAGACATTGAAGACATGTTACTTCTACTCGTTCAACAAAAGCTGACCAATATCACAATCGACGAACGGTATTATTTGAATGTGGCATTACGTATGTACAAAAGACGGATTGTCATTCAAAGGCGGGTGGAAGATCTCCAATTAGGTGTCGAAAGTTACCAAAAGAAGCTCAACCTTACTAGGCCAGACAAATTAAAGTTAAATCTTAGACAAAGGACCACGTACACTGCATATTCAGACTCGAAAGGAGTAATATATAAGGACCAGATGAACAAAATCTGATTGATGCGTGCTGATGAACTTTATAAACTCAGTGATGGCACACTCGATGATGTTCGGTCTGCTCTTGATGATATTGCTAAGGGAATAAGGATGGAATACTTGCCAACGAGGAAATGGAGTTGCTTAGACAAGAAGAGGGCTCAGGTTATGGTTTAGGATATAGACCAGCAGCTTTATCAAAGGAGGTTGATGCGAAATCTAGAGAAGTTTGTTGGTGGAAGGGAATACAAGAAAGATCTCAGACTACTGGAAAGGACAATATGACTTTGTCATATTTTGTCTCAACTCATTTCAGGTCAATTTCTTGTATATTATAAAGATGAAGACAATATGGCATTACGTATAACAAGACGGATTGTCATTCAAAGGCGGGTGGAAGATCTCCAATTAGGTGTCAAAAGTTACCAAAAGAAGCTCAACCTTACCACGCCAGACATAGTCAAGTCAAATCTCAAATAAAGGACCGCATACACTGCATATTCGGACCCGAAAGGAGTGATATATAAGGACCAGATGAACAGAATCTGATTGATGCGTGCTGGTGAACTTTATAAATTCAGTGATGGCACACTCGATGATGTTCGATCTGCTCTTGATGATATTGCTAAGGGAATAAGGATGGAATACCTGCCAATGAGGAAATGTAGTAACTTAGACAAGAAGAGGGCTCAGGTTATGGTTCAGGATATAGACTAGCATCTTTATCAAAGGAGGTTGATGCGGAATCTATAGAAGTTTTTTGGTGGAAGGGAATACGGGAAAGATCTCAGACTACAAGAAAGGACAATATGACTTTGTCATATTTTGTCTCAACTCATTTCAGGTCAATTTCTCATATATTATAATCTTGTGAATATGTATATAAATAGTGTAGACTTAGAAAATAGGCTTATATAGTGTTTGAATATGAATTTTCAAGAATTTCTTAGTAAATTCAAAAAAATTCAATTATCATACTCAAACACCATATAATACCCTCATAATGTGAAGGGGAGCATAAAAATGTTCCTATTATGGCTTGTTAATAATTGGACATTCTTTCCCCGAAAGCAGTTATATTTGAATCAATTGATATCCAAAATATCAAGAGATTTAATATTTTTGATAAGGGGAGAAAATGTGATTAAAATATATGGCTAATAATGTGATTTTTAAGATCTCAAGTGTACACCTTCCTATATATGTGCTAAACTCTTTTGATTAATTGATGCACATATGAAGGGGGAGCAAATTGTTACGTGATTAGCTGAAATGAGTAATTACCAAAGACCGACCATTTAAATTACTGCATTGGAGTTATAAGGTGGTTAAGTAGTCCTTAGGTATGAGTGTAGTAATTTAAATTATCTAGTGGAATATCCCTGGTAGTCCTTACCAAAGACCGACCATTTAAATTATCTAATGGAATATCCCTGGTAGTCCTTACCAAAGACCGACCATGATCCTGCCAGAACCGGAGGGATCTACCAGGGATATTCCACTAGATAGTGTAGTAGTCCTTAGGTATGAAAAAAGGAGTAAAAGTGAGAATAAGGAAAGAGTGCCGAATGAGATGGAGCTAGTACTGGAACAAACCCAACAAGGTACTAGTTATGAAGTCTCGGTAAGCGTTGAAGGGGTTAAAGAATTAAAAAGAAAAGTTAAGATAAAGGGTGAAAAAAAAGAAGCCCTCCTTACACTTAGGCAGAAACTAGGTCAATACATCTATTGTCAAGAATCACAAAGATGATTGCTGACATTAAAGGCTGACATTATGGACCTAGTGTTGCAATTTACAACCCTCCCTAGCCACTCAAAATCTCTTAAAAGATTTCTCTTTCATTTCTCACGGAGATTACAAGTATTTCTATCAACTTCCTCACTCCAAGTTAGTTGGTATTGAAAAGGTGGCAGTCTGCTCCAGCCTCCAATCACTAGACCAAAGTGCACTATTAAGTCTAGATCCAAAAGAGATCATCCATAATCTCATTAGGCCACTTGCCAAAATTATGCTTGCTAAGTCATACAAAGTGAATAACAAGTAATATATAAAGAGTCCTACACATTATCCTTGTGATTTTGCCAGAACATCCGAGTGATACTTAAGTATTCACAGTGAAGATGGAAATCCTGCTTGAGTTAACATCAAACAAGCCCATGGTAGGTGACTTGTGCGATTCTATACGAATCAAGTTTATGACAATTAGAATGAAATGATGGTGCAATTCTATATGAATCAAACTTTTCCAGGATATGAATTAATGCTTGATGAATTTTGAAATGCTTAAAACTCTCGATGTGTCGCAAAAACACTTTAGCAAGTGACACATCGATTGATTTTCAAATCAACTTTTATTTCAATTGGCGAGATAGTAACTCGCTGGTTCACTCATACCGTGTTGTCTGCTTTGAGACGTTCTGGTAATGAGAACGGCTAGTGCAACTGTGAAACCCTGTCAAGAAGATTCTTCAAAATTCTATCTAATCACAGGCAGTATTTATACTGATCAACGGGGAACCGTGGTTATTGCAACCGTATTTGACGAAGTGACAAAGAAACTTTTGTCCATATATGTTGATTATCACTAACCTAAACCTGCAGGTATTCCTGATGATAGTAGCAGCTAGACGTGGACGAGTCAGATTCATAGCCGCATTCTCATACTCGACCGACATTCATAAAGACATTATGAAAGCTCAAGTACATGTTTTAAGACTTTCGCTACTCTAACACCATACGTCTTTCTTGAAGCGACGAAGTATTATGTTGATACCGTACGTCCTTCATAAAGTGACAAAGTGTTAAAGTTAAAGAATATCAAAAAAGATAGCTACACACGCTTTCAATATCAAGAACAGTATAAGCATGTCGGTTCGAAGGTCACAAGTACACAAGATGGAAAAGATCACAAGATGATGATAAAGGAGATTGCATTTGGCTGATGATTTCTAAGTGCTGAAGATCATATTCTCAAGTCAAAGATGCAAGTCAAAGCCTAAAGTTATTGATCACTACAACATATCACAAGCTAATGATTGAAGTTAAAAACTACGAGCTCAAGACTAAAGTCAAAGCATAGTATGCTAGGTTTAAATTTTATAAATTAGAGTGGCCTCCCTTAGGGGGAGATTGTTAGAAACACGAAAAGTATCGGTCACTACCAATATAGTTAGTCGTAGCTCGTAGATTAATCATAAGGTTAAGATAGAAAGCTAATCGAGCTAAAGGCCTATGGAAAGCCTTTTGAAAGGCCCATGGCCGGTTACATGTATGAGTATAAATACCCTCTCCACACATAAAGAGGTTGCTGGTTGGTTGGTTCATTTTCACATAATCTAATTTTTCTTTCTTGATTACTTTTATCACTAGAACCTCCCTCCCATCCACTTTCTCTCTCTATAATTTCTTCATTGTTATTTGGTGTTATAATATCGTGTCCTTAGGTACTTATTTTTGTATTAGTTGTGTTAGCCTTAATTTTATATAAGTCGAACAAGAATGTTATCGGTCTTAGTAGTCATAATTAGTCTTGTTAAGTAATAGGCTAGTCGGGTTCAACGGGCTTGGATTGTAATCTAATATTGTCCGTGTTTCGGGCTCAAAGCCCAAGTTTAGCCAAGCCCGGCCCAAGTAGAAAAGCCCACATGCCACTCTTGGCATTGGGTATAAAAGGACCCTCTCCACACATGGAGAGGGTGTTGGTTACCATTTGCATAGTTTGTGTATGTGTGTGTAATCTTCCACCTCTCTAGTTTCTCTCTAATAAATCTTCCAACTTTTCTTTCTATCTTTCTAGCTTTTTGCTTATTGGTATAGCTTATGTTGTGAAATGGATTAAGCTTTTGGGATAACAATTGGTATCAGTCGCCAAGGGGTAGTTGGTGATTATTTTGTGGTTGTTTCTAGCTTATTCGGAAAGCTTATTTTTTTTTCTTTTTCTTTCGTGACTGTTTTTCCAAAAAAAAAACACAAATTTGTATCATGAATTTATTATATCATATTTGGGCTTATTAATACTGGATTCTTACTCAGTTTTTTTTAAAAACACGCTTGACTTTTTTGGAACCCTTGTGTGACTCATTTTTCTTCTTTTCCTAAAAAGCGTTTGTTTTTTTTTCAACCAATATGGGTGCGTTATAATTGACAAGAAATTCTGACACCAAGTTTAGTTGTTTTGAGTTTCTCTTTTCATGTTTTTTTTTTTACTTTGTGTCTTGTTCACGTTTCTTTCTTCTTATTGCTTATTGGTCTCAACTGCTTGTTACAAGCTTATTTCAAGTTTTTATGGTTTCGGTGGCTCATTTTTGCGTGTACACGGAGTGAAAAAGAAGTTGTGTTTAAAGTGTTTGATATTTCGCCCACCGAACGAGTTCAACCGAACTAGAGACCACCGATCTAGTTGTTTTCTAAAGGAACCGAACGAGACCATCGAACTAAACAGCCGAACGAGTGTAACTTTGAATGAGCCGAACGAGTGACATTTTATAAGAGCCGAACAAGTATAATTATAAAAGGGCCGAACGAGTTCTCATCGAGAGTGAGCCGAACGAGTGTAACTTTGAATGAGCCGAACGAGTGACATTTTATAAGAGCCGAACGAGTATAATTATAAAAGGGCCGAACAAGTTTTTACTAGTGCAAACCGAACTAATTCACGAGAACAAGTCTATAAACGTTTAACTCATTTTCAATTTTTCGGTTTCGTGTGACGGTAAACTACGGGACTTGAGACCTTTACCGTTGAGATCGTGACATCGTTTCGATCAACGTGGTATATTCGGATTTTACCGACGATAACCGCATGAGCTTATAAATCAAACCGAATCAAACGAATAAAAACCGTTTTATTTTATTTTGAAAATGAAGAAGATACAACAGGGAGGGAACACGTTTTTTAATTTCTTATAATTTGCATTCTACACTTTTGGCCCCTAGACTTCTAAATAGTTTTCAATTTTAACCTCTAGGTTTTTAAAAGTTTACTATTAGTCCATCACTTTAAAACAATTTTAATTTTTACCTTTCATTTTCATTCAATTTTATTTTTAATCCTTAGCTTTAAAATCATTTTCAATCTTATCATTTAATTTTCAAACATTTTTTTTAGTTTTGTATTTTTCAAATCTTTTAGTTAACTTTTAGTTTTTAATTGTACCGTTAGTCCTTATTTGAGTTTTAATCAACCGTTCATCATTTCAAGCTCAAAATTTTTGCACCGTTCATCGTTTTAAGCTCATTTTTCGCCAACAAAAGCTCACGTACTTCAATTTCAACAACGACTTCACCAACAACAATTAATTTTTCATTCACGGTTTTTTCTTGATTTAGTAAAATCCCGTAAAAGTCGATTCTTTTTACGGTTTAAGTCATAGATTTGTAAAATCCCGTGAACATTAATTGATTTCAATCCACAACAACAATCACTTTATCTACTTAAGATCCGATATCCATTCACAACAACATCAAAATGTCAAATACCAATAACAACATGCAAACTCAAACATCAAGTGTTCTTCAAAATGACACAGCTTCTTTGTGTTCGACTGCTAACATTCAAGAGAAGACACAACTTTCAAGAAGTAGATGCATGCACAGTCTTAAAGAAATCAAGTCTCTATTTAAGTTTCTCTCAGAAACTTTACAAGACTATGGCACGATGCCTATCTTCAAGAGAACGTTCTCTCAAGACTTGGATTTACTAGAACAACATCTTACTAAAGATATACTTTCTAGGATTGATTGCACAACTACTTTGACTAATCTCAGAACAAAGTTTGAAAATGCTTTCAATTCAGAATTCGAAGAGCGTATGAGGAAATATACAAGATATAATGCTCAATCCTTCAATGATGCAATGATCTGTACCATAGATTCCATTCGGAAATACATGCTTGAGATAATTCTTCATCAACAACGGACTCTACATTTGTTGAAACAAAAGACGTTGATGCAGACACAAGAAGATCATTCAAATCAAACCCAAGCATTGAATTCTGATTCATTGAAAGTTGATTTAGTTGTCAAACAAAACTCTTGTTCTGAGAAAGAAGACAGTAATTCAGAGACTGCATCCAGCAAATCAGCAAAGGAATGCAGCTTGAATTCTGAACCACAAGATGTTCATGCAATCAAATACAAGATGTCAAAAGCAAAAGAAAGATGCATGGCATATTTTCGATCTCTTCATTCACACCTTCAAGTTCTTTCAAAAGATGACTTAAAAGGCACTCGCATCGAACATGGATTCAAACGGGCATTCATGTCACTCTTTGGTCAAGATGTTGATACTTTCACAAGAACAATGCTCCTCAACGTAGATCAACTACAAAAGCAACTTGACAAAGATGAATTTCAAGAAGATGGATCCATGACAGCCTTTTGGGTGGTAAACAACCAGTTCCAAAAGTTCATCGATTCAAAGTTTACATTGGATTATGACAGTCAAATGACAGACACGTACTTTGTTGAATACACTGGAATCGAGGTTCAACACTTCAGAGATACACTACTCCAACACCTGGGTAATGTTAAGAAGTATTGTTAAGTTAGAATAGTTTCCTTAGTCTTGACCTATATATACCCCCTCCATACTTCCATGGAGGGGTAGATACATAATTTATGTAATAAAGGTGTGTGTGTTTCTCTCTCTAGAACCACCATCTTCCCTTTTCCTCTCACTACTAATAATGGCTTCTATTAGTTTAATCCACCCCGACCCCCGGGATCATTCTTGTTAGCTTGTGATCTTATGGTATTAACAGTATTAAATCTGCTAAAACGATTAACAGATTAACTAGCTATAGATAGGAGATTGTATATAAAACTATCTTCTCTAATTGCCGAGGGAGTTCCATTAATAGACCCATGATAAACATAACAGACTTACAAAACACGTAAAAGATAATGCATATCTTTCCTATAAATCTCATGTAACTCTCTAACACGGACTAAACTATTTTATACTATCAGTACTAACTTAACTGATCAGTAACTAACTATTTTGTACTGACATTACTAATTACAACTATCGTACTAACTAATATAACTAACGGTACTAAGTCAGGAATGCATAATTCCCAACACTAAGTCAAACAATTTCTCCTTGTTATTAAGGAGACTTTTGAACATCATAGCAAACTTAGGCATGTGAAGAAGAGTATCCACGAAACTAAGCTCTAAATGTAATTCCCTAAAGATTTCAACAAATTTCGAAGCCAAGTTCACTTTTTCCACAGAGCTTTTTTTTGTTGGCTCTCAAAGGATAAGGTATAGATGGTTTAGGCTTAGGAGCAACAACCGGCTTATCAATCGAAGCTTAAATTTAGATTACCGGAGGTTGGATGTTTTTGGTACTCGGTTTCACCGTATCCTTTGTCACCTCAGTTTCCCGTTCCACCACCTTAGGAAAAGAAGAAGACGGGAGTGGAATTGGGGGTCCATCATAAGAAATGCCACTTCAGGTGGTGATTTTCAAATCACCTCTCTGGTTAGCAACAGTGTTGCTAGGAAGTGAACCCGACCCCGAAGTAGAAGAGGTATTCATTTTCATGAATTGACCAACATGTTCTTAAGCTCGATGTTAGAATTTGTTAAAGAGATCATTTGAGTTTGCATGTTTTTCATTACCACATAATTTGCCTTTATGTAGTTTGAGAAATCACTAGTCGACACAGAACTTTTGGTTGATTAAATCGGGGCTTGATAACCTAGCTTGAATAATTTTTGATTTCCTTGATTAATTCCTCTGTTTGATTGTATCCTTGATTAGTACTATTGATTTAGATTATTTTGCACAATTCGGGCTATTGAGCAAAAACCCGTGGTGCGAATTTGTTAGCTAATTTTGGAGGAACGAAACCCGAATTATCCTTGATTATAGTTTACGGCCGCTGCCGAAACATATCCTTGAATATTATCATGAGAGCCCAAAAAGTGTTGCCATCGGTGGCGGGACACTGTCGGAAAGTATGAGCACCGCCACAAGTGACACATGATTCCTCAACAGCTTTTACGGAAGCTAAAGTTGGGGTTACTTGATGTTGTTTAAACATCGCGGTCATGGCACTAGTCACGGCACTAGCTACGACACTGGCTATCTTAGAAGAATCAACATTGCTTGCTTTTACTTGAGAAACAATCGGTTTGTTTCTTGAATTACGAACTTTCGATTTGTTTTTAATGATTTTCAACACATCTTGTGCACTTCTTTCCAAAAGATTGCCACCGGCGGCAGAATTTAAAGAATCTTGATCGGATGGGTTTAAACCATTGTAGAAGGTATCGAGTTGATGCAATTGGGTAAAACCATGATGTGGGCATGCTCGAAGGAGATCCTTGAAACGGTCCCATGCCTCACTAAACGTTTCCTCAAACTTTTGATTAAAATTTGAAATTTCATTCCGGAGATTTGTTGTTTTTGAGGGAGGAAAGAAATGGTTAATAAACTTGGACACAAGATCGTCCCAAGTGAGAATAGAACGAGGAGGTTCTTTGTCGAGCCAAATCCGGGCCGGACCATCGATAGAAAATGGAAAAAGCATAAGCTTAATCGATGTCTCGGGCACATCTTTGTACTTCAACGTAGAAGTAATCTTGTTAAAATATCGAATATGAGCATGAGGATCTTCTTTCTCAAAACCAAAGAATTGATCTGAAGTTACAAGATTAATTAGGCTATGCTTGATCTCGAAATGCTCAGCGGGAATGGGTGGTACTACGATTGCCTCCGCATAACCCTCGGTGGGTGAATGGAGTAGTTCCGCCATAGTACGTTGATCGGCCATCGTAACTAAGGGAGTTTCTACAAGAGAAAACAGTTCGACTCTTTGTATAGAACGTCTACGATTATGATATTTTGAAATCGTAGAAGTAGGATTCGTAGAAGGTTTACCAATGAATTTTGTCGATGAGCGAGTTTACATACACTAAGAACAAAATAATAGAAAAATAAAAAGAGAGAATTTTTTTTTGTGACCAATAATCAAACAAGTGTACGGTAGCTCTTTAGAAAACGCACAAAGAAGCGGAGGATCAGGTAAGCGCGAAGCTATTAAAAACCTTCTCCTTTCGGGTCGAATTTCGTAGGATCGACCCTCCTTATACCTCTCTTATAGTTTTAATCTAAAGGTGAGCCGAATTCACAAGTGACACAACGGTCGTTTTTGTTGGTTTTTCAATTTTTTTGGAATTTTTGATTACTTGATAATAGAAAAAATATATTCACAAATGAAAGCGATAACTTCATGAGGAAGGGTCTTCAAACACTAATCTTCAAATGTACAAAATAATCGCACACACCTCCCTGGCAACGGCGCCAAAAATTGATTTAGGAAATTTAGTATATATATATATATATATATAATATAAATATATAATAGGATAATATCAATTATAAATAAAATGGTATAAAAAAAAAAAAGTTATTCCTAAGGCTTTTAAAAGAAAATTACTTTTGAACCAAAGTAAAACTACATAAAAAACTTACCTGGGTTAGTTTCCCGACGAGGGGTGAATTGAGAATCGAGAATCGGTTTGTAGAACAATGCTTGAATATCACAATTTGGATTTGGTTTTCTAATTCTACGGGAAAAAGCAATTAAAGGGCAAGCTAAACCTAAAACGAAAGCAATTACGAATTTAAAAACACGAAAAACGAAAACGGGATCAAAACCCGTTCTATAACACAAAACATCTACAAATTTTTAACCCTAAAAAGCAAATAAATTTTTAACAGACCTAGAATGATAAAAAGAAAATTTAAAAAAAAGAATTATAGTTTTTTTACCTCTTTATTTTATTTATTATGAATTAAAAAACATTTTAATCTAAATAAAATAATAAAAATAATAAACCTAATTTATAAAAAAACTGAAAAAATCCAGAAAAGTAACTTAGACAATGCTTAATCTAGAAGAAAAAAAAGGCAAAACACTAATTGAAATAAGCTGGAAATAAGCTAAAATGGGCTGATAAGTAAAAAGGCTAAAAAGGGTATAAATATTAAATGACACAAATACTAAACGTAAAAGACCCAAGGGCAGAGTGGTGTTGAGTGGTGTGTTAAATATGCTTGGTATGAAAGGGGAGGTCACAGGTTCGACCCCTGTGGCCTCTCCTTTTTTGAAAACATTTTTTTTTTTTCTTTTTAACACTTATAAAATAAGCAAAAACAACAAAACTTGTAAAAAAAAGGAAACTTTTTACGAACTTGAAATATGCTGGGAAATAATCCAAAAAGAAAGATACAGTTTGCGTTTTTAAACTAAGTAACAAAAAGGGCTAATTTTTTTGCTTTTTTAGAACTAACAAGCACACAATAAAGGCAAATAAGCTAAAATAGATGATAACCTAGACCTAATAAGCAGTTCTGAACAAAAATAAGCAAAGAAAACAAGCAGAAAAGGTCTGAAAAGAAATAAGCAATTTTGGCTAAAACTATTAACCACACAGCCTAACAAGACACTTTCTAGCTTATTTTTAAGCTAGTAAAGCTATCCTTATGGCTTGGTGACTTATATGCAGCTCAAGCTTACCCTATTAGCTACGATAATCAGCAAAGAAAAAGGAGTTTAAAACATAAATAAGCCATGAAAAAGCTAAGTGAAAAGGCTGATTACATAGATTGCACACTTTTTAGTTTTCTCTTTAAAAGACAAAAAGGCTTTTTGTAGACTTAAAATAAGCTAGCAAAATAAGTTTAAAATATAAAATAAGCTGAAACACATCAAATTAGAGCTACAAACTACTTATATTTTCAATTGCAAGACCTAAAAACTACTGTGATCCCGACTAGCCCTTGATCGATTCTTTACGTAGTAAAGAGTTTGTTACCTTGGAAGAATCTAAAATAACAAAGATTGAGACTTTGTATGTATACCAAAGTGTATGCGGAATCTACACTTTGATACTCTAGAGAAGTTTATTAATGGAACAGTAATGACCAAAACAAACAATGAATACTAAACACACTGCTTCAATATATTATGAATACTACTAGTACTCATGAAGTCTGGGGTTACAAACCTTGAAGCTATACAAATTTTTCTCTCTAAGTATTCTCACACATGAAAGTAATATTATAATTTCTAACATAGGAACCTCTTTATAGACTACAAGGGAGCCCTTTACAAAGATAATCATCCTATCATTTAGGTTCAGATACATTTCCAAATATAAACCAATTCCGAAATAATCTCCATGCCTTCTTATCTCAGTTTCAGCATCTTTGACCATACTGCGAGTACTAACTCCTTGCTACTAGCAGTATTAATAACACTTGAAGGCAGTACAAAGATTTGTACACAGGCAGTACTAACTCATTAGTACTGTTGGCAGTATTAAGTCTTGTGAAGATTTATTCCTAACAATCCTCCCCTAAAACTTGTGATTTGTCCTTCAAAATCAACAATTTCTTCTTAATAAAATCTTCTAGTCTTCCTTCCTCTGCTGAAGATTCTTTCCAAACACTTCTGTCACTTCTCACTTGAGATCTTAAAACCTTAGAAGTTCATCGCCTGTGAACTCTCATGATCAACCTCTAATTATCATCTCAATATCTTGGAAATCAAACTCTTGGCTTAAGGAAATTTCTCTCTGTCAACATAATGAATTGCTAACTCCATTCTCACATCAACAAAAATGTGTAACCTAATAAAATAATATAATCTCCATGCTTAATAAGTTGTATTCCTGTTGATCTTTCCCAATCTCATCATCATCATCAGGCTCAAACAAGTGTGAAAATCCCCCAAAGCATCAGATCAAAAACCTCTGGTCTTGAAGCACTGATACCTATTCTAGACTATTCTGTAAATTTCTCTTCTACATCCATCTAAATCAAAAATCTTCAAGCATCACACTACAAATATCTTATAAGTCTTTAAAACTGCTTCTCCACTGAATAACTTGATAGTACATGAAAGTCTCTGTCAAAACATAAGTCTTCTAATCCACAATAGGAAACTTTGTAGATATATATTCAACCTCTATAGGAACCTCTTCTCTTGGTACTATATCTAAAAATCCTTTGATTTCTTCCTATCTCAACATCTTCTTCTAGCTTTTGTCTCATCCTTTGCATTTTCTAGGAATGGACTTCTTTCTCTTGCCCATGTTCATTAACCACATCAGTCTTCTTTCCATCTTTTCAGGAGACATCTCAGAAGACTTTTCAAGAGACTTTCAGAGACTTTTGCTTTCCACTAGATCCACTTCCATGTTCTGCATCCATAGGCTCAATATTTTGATTAAAATCCCAACCTTTCAAAGATTGGCCTTATTATTATAAGACATCCTTGAAGTCACTAATCTTGTAGTTCCCTTGATTCTTTAAATATTTGATCATATTTCTTCTTGCTTGGGCAACTGTCTTTGGCTTCATTTTTTGAGTATGATATCTGATGACTGAAGGGTCATTCCAATCTATCTTCTTAGCAACTTGCTTCATCATAAGCTCTTTTTTCTTTCCTCTTCTCCCATTGTCTTTGCAATCTCTCATACTCTTGCAATCTGAGGCCTTTGTTCTCCAATCATGTTGCTCTCATATCTGATTGCTTCAGCATAACTTAAAACCTTTAAAGCTCAAAGCTCCTTCTAAACCTTCTTCTTGGGCTCTTCCTCTTATCATTATGGCTTTTCCCTATCTTGTCTTTAATCTTTTCTTACACTCCTTTATCTGAATGTAACATTCCACCAGGCAGTACTGAAGGTTTACCTCAGCAGTACTAACTATTGGAACTTCTTCACTAGCAGTACCTTTCTTTGCACTAGCAGTATTAATTTCATCACTTGCTTTCTCACTGCCCTCTTGATCTTGAATGACTTCAGTTGGAGTCACTTCTTTAATAAATAGTTAAGTGTCAGTACTTGCTTTTTCTTGAACCTCTGCATCTGCAACATCTCCCCTGTTTGGAAGAATCATCTTCAAAGACTTCATCATCTGAAAGAACAACCCTAGCTTGTCTCCTTGCTTTCCCAATCTTTATCTGAGACTCTAGCTTCTTGAACCTTGTGAAAAGCTAAGAATGAAAGGAGAACTATAGTTTCTTTGTCTTCATCAAGTCGCATCCTCCAAAACTCTAATCATGTAGAAAGTGTTGTAACTAATCATCAATTCTTAAAGTTTTCAAACTATCTACCACTCAATCACTTCCATGAAAGTGAACAACAAGAAGGTACAGTCATGGGGTGATCGGTCGAAGTTGGTGTTTCATATTCCAGGTTGAGTTGGTTGATGGTTTTGTGGTGAGGGTTTGAGTAGGTGAGGGTTGAGTAGTGATGGGTTGTATGGGTGAGGGTTGAGTAGGTGATGGTGTATGAGCAGGGGTAGGTTCAGGTGAAGGTGAAGGTGTAAGGGAAAGTGAAGATGTGATTCTGGAAGGTAAAGTTGAGGGTTCAGTAACATCTAACATATTGGGGAATAAAACAACCTCCTGGCCTGAAAATCCCTTTATAGACCTCTTCATATTACTAAACACTTTCATACTAAGAGATGGAACAGGATATATTCTTGTGTGTTGTTTGAAGGTGGGAGTTCCTCTGCAATAACTAGGCATCATCCTGAATGACCCTAGGGGTGAACATCAAAAAACTTTATGGGACTAGAGATATTATACACCATGTGCTTCAAAGATCATCCCTAGAAAAATAAACTTCCTATTGGTGGCTAAACCATATAAAAGCCAGCTGCAATATTACACAAAACTGACCCAAGCAGTCTTCTTTTTGCTTAGGCAATGAAGATAATATGAATAAGAAACCTCCATGAGGTGAAAAGAGCAACCTTTTTTTAAATAAAAGGTTAACTAGTCTGAGTCAGTGTGATATGCCCAATAAGCGCCATTGCTCAAGATCTCGTAGTTGGAATAGAAGTAAATACCATCTTGATTCAGCCAACTTTGATATGTCGCCGTAGAAGAACCTTCGATGAGAGACAGTGAGTGACATCAAAAGTAGCATTTATCTTGACCTCTCTATTTTCATCGAGTTAGAAGCTCAACAACCTCCAAAATTGTTTGATAAAGGAGACACAAACCTCTGGCTTCTTGGTGAGTGCATAGCAAATGTGACTTGATTGGGAAATCTATTATCTGATGAAACCCTGCACTTCCCGTAGATTTTTCTAGAAACGCTACCATGTTGTGCTTGTCACAAAAATCCAAACTTGCCATGAGTAAAACTGTGAGTAATAGAGTGGGATATGATCGTGTATGTAAGTATGAAGCTGAGAAAGTGAATTGCATAATAGAAGAAAACCATAGAGATATTATTGACCAATTTAAAGAAATTTGAAGTTATCGGTGAATAAATATTTAAATATAGTAGGTTGATGCAACGAAAGTCCAACAATTGGTCCAACCCCTATTCATAGGTATCATGGTAGAAATATCTCAACGGCTCTATTAATTAATGAAAAATCTGTTAGGCCCAAACAGTACTAACGGTCATCCAGCAGTATTAACTTTGGCCTAGCAGTTGAGAGAGGTGGATCAATGGACTGTATAGATGTAATCTCAAACCTAGTTTGAGCATTTACATCCCCCAATATGGTATCTTGGTACCTGGGACCACTACCTGAATCAATTCCCTAAGAAGTTAATTCATTAAGTGTTGCCATAGATTGGGTCTTATTTGATGTTACCACTGTCCTGCTCTGCTTCTAAGCTAGAAGCAGTAGTGGCAGCCCTTTCCATTCTGTCACCCAACTCCTTATGGACAGCCTCATCACCAACCTTTGTCAGGGGGACCACTAGACTGAGGTATCTTGGTGTCCCGACCTCTTTTGATATGCCTAGATGTGTTTTGATCCCTTTAGAACATACTTATGATATAACACATCCTTTCCTCTATGCTTTTTGGTTGTAGAAATAAGGAACCTCTCCTCAAAAATGCCTCAAGTGATAAGAATTGGAAATAGTTGCAACTTTGGTGCCCATGTCATCTTAACAGCATTAACATTTGCCTGGCAGTAGTAATTTTCTGCCTAGCAGTATTAACTGAAGTCGAACAGTATTAACTCTATCTTCAATAATTATGCAACAACATGCCTCTATTCATCACAAGCACACTAGAAAAGACTAGATAGACATGTAGGAATTCATGAGGATCCATATTTATGCATAACCCATGAATAAAAGTTAAACTCTGTGAACCAAGATCATTATCTTTCTTCAAAAAGGTGAAGCATTCAACATCTTGTATTCAACATGCTTTACCTGCAAATGTTAGTTCACAGCCAAATATACAAACTCCAAAACATTTTCTTCTTAGCAGCATTAACTATAACTAACTGATTTAACAAACAGTCTTAAGTATAACTAACAATTTTAATTATACTTAGCAGTATTAATTGAGAAAACTAACAATATTAATCTTTTACAAAACTTTTACAAAAACATAAAGAGATATAGACAGTTAAGGATTCAGCATTCCAATACTTGAGACCAAGTATTGAAATCTGCCTGCATCAAAACCTTTTGTAAGAAGATCTACAACATTTAAATCAGTATGAATTTTAACCATTTGTATTAACTTTTTAGTGTTGCAATCTCTTATAAAATGATGCCTAATCTCTATATGTTTTGTTTTAGAATGTTGAACAGGATTTTCAATAATGCAGATAGTACTGTTATTGTCAATATTAATGACAGTGTTCATGAAATTGTACCCATAATCCAGCAATTGGTTTTGAATCCAGAGTACTTGTCTACAACAACTTGCAGCAGCCACATATTCAGTTTCAGTTGTAGAAGTTGCAACCACGGTTTGCTTTTTACATTGCCAAGATATCAACCTATTTCCCAAAAACTGACAACCTCCAGTTATAGACTTCCTATCAAGAGTTGCTCCAGCATAGTCACTATCAGTATAAGCAACCAGTTCAAATGGAGAATCCCTAGAATACCAAAGGCCTAAAGTTGGTTTGCCTTTCAAATATCTAAAAATCCTCTTGACTGCTAAGAGATGTGATGTCTTAGGAGTAACTTGAAATCTAGCACATGCACATACTGCAAACATGATATCTGGTCTAGATGCAGTGAGATACATCAAAGATCCAATCATAGATCTATAGAGATGTACATCAATATTATCAGCATCTCCATCCTTGACCAAAGGTTTTTCCAAATCAACAGGAGTTGAAGCAGACTTCACATCAAAGTAGTTGCATTTCTTCAAAATTTCAGCTAGATATTTGTCCTAACTTATAAATATTCCATCTTCCTTCTGCTGTACTTGTAATCCTAGAAAGAAAGTTAGTTCACCCATAGAACTCATCTGAAACTTATCTTTCAATAGCTTCTCAAAACCAGTACATAACTCCTTGTTTGTTGAGCCAAAGATAATATCATCTGCATAGACTTGAACAAGCAAAGTATCCCCTTTTTGCTTCTTGATAAATAATGTCTGATCTATCTTGCCCCTTTTAAACCCATTTCTTAAAAGATAGTTAGCCAAAGTTTCATACCATGCTATTGGTGCTTGATGCAACCCATAAAGTGCCTTGACCACCTTGTATACTTTCTCTGGATGGTCAGGATCTTTAAATCCTGGTGGTTGAGTAACATAGACTTCTTCCTCAATGGTTCCATATAAGAAAGAACTCTTTACATCCATTTGATATACCAGAAAACCCATAAAAGAAGCATAGCCAGAAACAATCTTATTGCCTCAATTCTTGCCACAGGTGCAATTACTTCTTCATAATCAATACCTTCTTCTTGTCTATGACCCTAAGCAACTAACCTTGATTTATTCCTAATCACAATTCCCCTTTCATCTTTCTTGTTTCTGAAGACCCATTTTGTTCCAATGGCCTTCCTTCCATTAGGGAGATCCACCAGTATCTAAACTTGTTGAAGTTTGAATTGCAGAAGTTCTTCATGCATTGCTTCCACCCATGATGAATCAGATAGAGCTTTAGAAATGCTTGTTGGTTTAATATGTGATAGGAAACAAGCATATAAACAAGTATTTAGGGTATCACGTGTTTTCTGCTCATACACATCATTGAGAAACCCTTGTTCAGAAGTAGGTTTTAACATTCTTCTTGTCTGAATAGTTGACTGCACTTCACCAATCACATTGTCAATTGGATGATCTTTATGTATTCTTGTATTGGGAGTGTTTGGAACAATATAGGAATTTGTAATGTTCCCCAAATCAACTTCTGGTTCTTCTTCAGTGCTGTCTTCTTCATTTGACCTAGCAGTACTAGTTGATGGACCAACAACATTAAGTTCAAGACTACCAGTATTAACATCAAGACTGGCAGTATTAACTTGTTGCCCAACAGCATTAACATCTTTAGAACTGCTATCATCTGCAAACCTTTCTTGTTCAGCATTCTCATCATTTAGACCATCTTCAACCTGCTTTTGAGCATCATCAGCAGTTTTTGGTTCACCATTATCAACATTCTTTGTAGGTGAATCAAAGTATGAAGAATCTTTCCAAATTGGCATCACAATGCAATCTTGACTGTTTTCTTCTGATGTACCTGCAGAGACATTAGAAACTGTACCTGCACTAACTGGTACATAGTTCATAGATTGGGTTAGAGAGTCAATATCAAACAGCCATTTTGGACCAGTCCCTTCTATCATAGGCTTATTCTCTAAAAACCCAATATGCAAGTTTTCTTCTACCCTTTTGGTTCTAGTATTGTATACCCTAAAAGCTTTACTACTCAAAGAGTATCCAACAAAGAAACCTTCATCACTTTTGCCATCAAACTTGCCTAAACTATCCAAAGTATTAAGAATAGTAACATGACAACCAAATGGTCTCATAAAACTTAGAGCTGGTTTAAAACCTCTAAAAAGTTCATAAGGTGTCTTGTTATGAGGCTTAACTACTAAAACCCTATTTTGTACATAACAAGCAGTAGAAACTGCTTCTGCCCAAAATGTGGTAGGTAACTTAGAGTCAGCTAACATTGTTCTAGCAGCCTCAATGAGTGTCCTATTCCTCCTCTCAGCAACACCATTTTGCTGAGGAGTCCTAGCTACACTATATTCTCTCTTAATACCTTTTTCTCTGCAAAAATCATCCATAACTTTGTTCTTAAACTCTGTTCCATTATCACTTCTGATTATTTTTACTTTCTTATCCACTAGGTTTTCTATTTCTTTGATAAAGCGCTTAAGGATCTCACTAGTTTCATCCTTAGTTGTTAAAAAGAAAACCCATGTAAATCTACTATAATCATCAGTGACTACTAAGCAATACTTCTTATGCATCAAGCTACTCACAAAGGTTGGACCAAACAAATCCATATGTAGCATAAACAAAGGCTTAGTAATAGGATTCAGAACTTTGGACTTACAAGAAGCTCTGTGTTGCTTCCCTTTAAGACAAGCAACACAGGTTTGGTCATTTTCAAAACGTTTTATAGGCAGTCCTCTTACTAGATTATCCTTGACAAGCTTATTTATGTTTTTAAAATTAATATGACCAAGTCTTCTGTGCCAAAGCATTGATTCATCTAATGTAGCCTTTGCAACAAGACAAGTCAAACTTTCTTTAGGAACAATGTTCTTCATATCAAAACTGTACATATTGTCCTTTCTAGGAACTTTAAGAAGTATCTGATTTTCATCAGGCAACTTAAAATTTGGAGACAAGACAAGACATTCAGTATCTGTAAAAAGGACATAGTTCTTTTTGTCACACATCTGTGAGACACTAAAAAGATTGAATTTTAACTCATTGACAAAGTATACATCTTCAAAATCAAGATTAGCAGTCTTAAGAGTACCTTTTCCTGAAATTTTACCACCATATGCACCTCCTCCAAATGCAACATAACCTCCATCAAACTGCTTGAAATCAGAGAGATAAGCTATGTTACCAGTCATGTGCCTTGAGCATCCACTGTCAACAAATCCTTTATCATCATGTTGTGGCTTGCCCTGCACAAAAGAATAAAGAAATTAGATTTCTTTTGGGACCCAAGCCATTACTGACTTGGATCTGCCCCGTGCATCAATATAGTTATATCTGTTCAAAGTGATTGATGCACTATTGGGTTTGATAGGTCTCCAAACCCAACATGCTGAGGGCTTAATAGCATTGAACCCATTTGCCCTGGCAGCATTAACTGATGTTCTATTTTGCCTAGCAGTATTAATTACTCTGGGCCTAACAGTATTAACAGGTGTTCTGTATGACCTAGAAGTATTAACTATTCTAGGCTTAACAGTATTAACCTTATGATTAAAATGCTTGTTAGTTAATGTTGGTTTCTTATAAAATGGCCTTTGAACAGTAGATTGTGCTGATTTGAAAAAATGAGTTTTTGGTCTAGCACAATGCACTGTTGGTTTTGGGTGAGCAGTATAAACTGGCTTAGTAGTACTAAGAGGTTTTAGGCCAGTTCTTAGTAAAACTGCTCTTGGAGTCACATTTTTATGGGTTCTAAAGTGTGAGGTCTTGGCATAATAGTAATTATCCACCCTGTTGTAATTGTTCCCACTTACCACCTTTTTCTTTTGATGGTAAGTACAATTTCTCTACACATGATTAAAGCTCCCACAATCAAAACAAGCCTTGTTATACATCACAAATTTACTACCTAGTTGATTGGACTTCTGACCATTCCAATTTCTTTGGTTCCCTCTAGGCCTTTGTGATCTATACATCTCTGCATACCTAACTGACCTTCTAGCTGGTTTTTCTATTTTAGCAGCAGTAGGAGTAACAGTATTCTTTTTAGTCTTAGTTATTGACTCGTCTTGTTCCTCATCTTCTGACACCCAATCCTCAATAATTAGAGCATCATTATTCTCCCTAACTTTCTTAGGTTCTACTTCACTAACTCTCTTACCATTGTTACATTCACAGCCTTTAACAAAACTACTTTTGACCCGTGATTCTAGTTCTTTTACTAAAGACTTATCAGAATTCTCCTTAGAATTATCTGATTCCTTAACAATATTAGACTCTTTCTTACTATTCTCAGGACCATAGCCTTTGAATTCAGGCTCTTTGAATTCATCAAGACCAGAATAAGACAGATCTAGTTTGTTAGGTCTATTGTAGATTAAGGGATGAGGTGGAGGAACTGCACAATATCCAAAACCCTTTTAATCTTGTCAGTTATCTGACTTCCTAACAACTGATCTAAGTCTTTTGAGGCCTTATCAAATTTCTCAATTTTAAAATCAATGGCATCCTTTGCTTGCTTAAGTTTTTTAAAATCTGCTTTAAGTTTATTAATTTCATATTGTTTGAATTCTACATCTCTTTTAAGAACAGCAACTTCTTCACTAAAAAGAATCTCATTTTTCCTATATGTGACTAGTTGCGCTTCCACCGGTAATTAGTCCTCTTTTATAAGTAGCTGACTAACATTTAGTTTGAAGGTGTTTAGGCAAGCAGGTCATATAATGTTTCTTAAGAAGTTCATAGTTATTTTAGACAAGTTTAGAAACAAGTTTTATCGTGTATACATCTGAGTTCTAAATAATGCCATTAGAGGGGGGCCCCCCAAGGTTTGACTGAACTTGTTCTTCTGCCATTTCACTCCAATCAAAACCTACACCATCAATAGCTAACATTGCCTTGGAAGTGTCTTATTTGTTTCCTTGCTTCCTGGTGTTGTCTTGATTTCTGAACTGATCTTCCTTGCTTCTTAATGCTCTGCTCTCCCTGGCAAAGTGTCCCAACTTATGACAGTTGTAACACTCCACCTTAGATTTATCATATCCAGCAATATCATTACTATTAATGAAAATCTTCTTGCCTGGTTTTTATCCCCCCCCCCCCCCCCCCCCCCCCAGTACTTCCTTTGCTCTCTCACTTAGCAAAGAGAGTTGACCACTTTCAGATCCATTGCTTCCAAATCTCTTTATGAATTTGCATGTCTAAGACCTGAATGTAGGACTTTAGAAACCATTTGGATTTTCAACCATGAAGCTAGACAGTTATTATTCACTGACACTTGCAGTGAAACTTATGGGCTGGCAGTATTAACACTAGGGCTTTAGCAGCCAACTTGTGAATAGCAGTGTTAGAGCATGATACTGTAGAGCTGGGGCAGTCATGAAGCTAAATTTTTGACCACCACTTGGATGTATCCATGTCTTTCTTACCTTTTGTTCTCAATTTTGAAATGTTATACAATCATTTATACTCTTAGTCTGAATCTAGGTTATTTATCAAACAACGACATGAGTATTCACTAGGTGGTAAGCTGCTTAAAATTTTAAGTTTAAATTCTTCTGGGATTGATCACCACCCAAGATAGCAGCTACTGGTTATTCTTATGTAGCCGATGAAAATAGGTTATGAGACTCTGCACTTTGTTTTACTGTGAATTCTTCTTCTGTTGCTTCAAGAGAGTTTCTGTGTTTTCTTGGTAGCTGCATTACGCATATCTTGTTTTAATGGCAGCAAACTAGATTTAGCATCTGGATATTGACCGAATGTTAGTGATGTTCATTTGGAAGTGCCATGAGTAACAAACCCCTAGCTTTGACATCATTCTTTCTCTTTATCTTCTCTTTTGAGTTGCAAGTGTTGTGAAACATGTTGAAGTTATTATCCCATTTCCTCAGTTGTTTGTTGATATTAGGGACCTATTGAAGAAATTTTCTAATCACTTCCTGAGTGCATAGTCTTGGATCTGAAGTACTGCTTAATCCTCATAGCCCACATCTCATACTCCCCCAATTTGAGGTATGGGTAGCTTTGCAGAGTAGGACCACTATTTATAGATTCATGTCCATGTTTCTAGATCTCAAAGTTCTCAAAGCAAGGCTCTGTACCACTTGTTGACCCAATCCTAGATCGATTCCTTACCTTGTAAATGAGTATGTTAATTGAATAAATTCCCAAAATAACTAATTGCTGATACCTTCTGTGTGTATATCCAAAGTGTTTGCGGAATCTACTCTTTAATATCTAGAAGGATTCTATCAACGAAACAGTAGTACCCTACTTGAATAAATCATCATATGACCATGACAAAGGATGTAACATAAATGCTTCATTATTAGTATTAAATTAATCGAGTCTCTATATAGTACTAGGGTTACAACTTTGAAGTTTACAAGACTCTTAATCTCTGGATCTGTGTATGTGTATTTGTGAAGAAGATGTTATTGAGATATATGAGATGATAAACTAGATGCCCTAGGATCTCCTTTTATAAACTAATCTAGCCTTTAGTCAGCGACGCTACAAATCTCCCGCCGCTCCTCGCCCCCCCCCCAACCTCGACGCAAGACGATCTCGCTCGCTTTGTTTAAAAATCATCCCTCTAGATCGCGCTCTCCGCAGCTCATTAAAATTTTCTGTTATATCCTACAATGTAATATCAAAGGATGTTTATTTCTTTGTTATAACTCGTATCAAATAAGTATCTATGTCAAATGATTTCAATACCACTATGTATGAAAATTTTGATAATGACTTATGATATGACTATCATTATATGAATTCTTATTCTGTGTTGTCTTGTAAATGTTGATAGAATGGCTCCCAAGAGGACATCAACATCTGCAGCACCAACCATGACTCAGGCCGCCATCAGGAAACTAGTTGCTGATAGTGTTGCTGCAGCTCTAGAAGCACAAGCTGCTACCATGGCAAATGCTGACAATACAAATAGGAACACCCGACAATGAGAAGCTCATGTAGCAAGAAAGTGTAGCTACAAAGAGTTTATGAGCTGCCAACCTTTCAGTTTCAAAGGTACAAAAGGCGCTTTTGGCCTCATCCGCTGGTTTGAACGAACTGAATCCGTATTTTCCCGTAGCAACTGTACCGAGGACTGCAAAGTGAAATTTGCTACTGGTACTCTAACTAAAGAAGCTTTGTCCTGGTGGAATTCATTCGCCTAACCTATTGGAATAGAGGAAGCTTATAAGATCACCTGGTCTAAATTTAAAAAGCTCTTAATAAAGAAGTATTGTCCCCGAACTGAGGTCAAGAAAATGGAAGATGAATTTTACAATCTGGCTGTAAAAGGGAATGATCTCAAGACTTACGTTAGAAGATTCCATGAATTGACAGTCTTATGCCCAACTATGGTGCCAAATTCTGAGAAACTCTTGGAAGTCTTCATCGGGGGATTACCCAGAAGTATTGAAAGAAATCTTACTGCTTCAAAGCCTCAAACTTTAGAGGAAGCCATTACCATAACACAGAGGTTAATGAATCAGGTAACAAAGCACAATTCTGTGCAAGGAACCAATGATCACAAACGAAATTTTGATGATAGAAGAACCTTCACCAACAACAACAACTACCAGAATAACCGTAATAACAACCGCAACAATGATCACCACCAATAGCAGAATAGAAGATAAAAAACCTTCAGTGCTTATGCTATCACCCCAACTGAAAACAACATGTATACTAGAAGCTTTCCCCTGTGTAAGAAATGCACCCTGCATCACACAGGACCTTGCACTATTAAGTGTCAGACTTGCAACAAGGTGGGTCATCTAACTAGGAACTGTAGCAACAAAAGGCCAGCCACTAGAAGCAACCTGCAACCAGTGTCAGTAACTTGTCATGCCTGTGGAGAGAAAGGGCATTACCGAAACTAGTGCCCAAAAGCAAACAACAATGCCTATGGAAGAGCATACTTGCTGAGGGACAAGAATGCTCACCAAGACCCGAACGTAGTCACGGGTACGTTCCTTCTAAACCAACATCTAGCTAAAGTATTATTTGATTCAAGAGTCGATAAAAGTTTTGTATCCATATCTCTTGCTTCTAAGCTTAATATCCTACCGATTACACTAGATACCACCTACGACATTGAAATGGCCGATGGAAACCTAGTAGGCACTAATACCATTATTCAAGGTTGCACTCTGATTTTGCTAAACCAACCTTTCAAAATTGATCTCATGCTGATTAAGCTTGGTAGTTTCGACATCGTCATTGGTATGGATTGGCTATCTAAGTATCATGCTAGAATTATTTGTGATGAGAAAGTCATCCACATCCCCATCGACGGTGAAACTTTAATCATTCGAGGCGATCGAAGTAAAACCCGACTAAGCCTCATATCCTGTATTAAAATCGAAAGGTATATATCCAGAGGATGTCAAGTCTTCGTGGCCCAAGTAATGGAGAAGAAGTCAGACGAAAAACGACTAAAAGATATACCGGTAGTCAGAGGATTTCTGAAAATTTTTCCTGAAGATCTACCTGGCCTTCCTCTAGTTCGCCAAGTAGAATTCCAAATCGATTTAATTCCAGGAGCGGCACCAGTAGCTTGAGCACCCTACAGTTTATCTCCTTCAGAAATGCAGGAACTATCTGACCAACGACAAGAGTTACCAGATCGAGGTTTTATCCGACCAAGTACTTCACCCTGGGGAGCTCTTGTCTTATTTGTTAAAAATAAAGACGTATATTTTAGAATGTGTATCGATTATTGGGAGTTGAATAAACTCATCGTAAAGAATCGTTACCCATTACCCAGGATCGATGACTTATTCGACCAACTTCAAGGTTTGAGTGTTTACTCGAAAATTGACTTAAGATCAGGCTATCACCAACTGAGAGTCAGGAATGAAGATATTCCCAAGACTGCTTTTAGAACGAGATACGGACACTATGAATTCCATGTGATGCCATTTGGTTTAACCAATGCATCTGCTATGTTCATGAACCTCATGAACCGTTTGTGCAAACTATACTTGGATAAATTTGTGATAGTGTTCATCGATGATATTCTTATCTACTCTCATAATAAAGAAGAACATGCAAATTACCTGAGGATAATTTTGGAATTACTCAGAAAAGAGAAATTGTATGCCAAGTTCTCCAAATGTGATTTCTGGATCAATATCGTGCAGTTTCTTAGGCACGTGATTGACAGTCAAGGAATTCACGTTGACCCCGCCAAGATTGAAGCAGTTAAGAATTGGGCATCCCCTACCACACCTATAGAAATACGCCAATTCTTAGGACTCGCTGGCTACTATTATGGATTTATCAAAGATTTCTCGAAAATTGCAAAGTCTTTGACTGAATTAACCCAGAAAAACAAGAAGTATATCTGGGGAGAAGACCAAGAGTCAGTTTTTCAATTGCTAAAATAGAAACTTTGTGAAGCTCCAATCTTAGCATTACCAGAAGGAAATGACGATTTTGTTGTTTACTGTGATGCATCCTATTAAGGCCTAGGAGCAGTGTTAATGCAAAGAGAAAAAGTTATTGCATATGCATCTTGACAACTTAAGCCTAATAAAGAAAACTATACCATACACGACCTCAAATTAGGAGCAGTTGTGTTCGCTCTTAAAATTTGGAGACACTATCTGTATGGCACAAAGTGTAATGTGTTCACTGATCATAAAAGCCTTCAACATATCCTTGATCAGAAAGAATTGAACATAAGACAACGTCGATGGTTAGAATTACTCGCAGATTACAATTGTGAGATTCGCTACCATCCTGGAAAGGCAAATGTTGTAGCAGATGCCTGAAGCCAGAAGGAAGGAATCAAACCACTCTGTGTTAGAGCATTAGTCATAACCCTTCACCCAAAGTTACCATCATAAATCCTCGAAGCCCAAACCAAGGCAATCAAAGAAGAAAACATTGAAGCTGAGAACCTACGAGGAATGGACAAAGCATTTAAAGTACGTCCTGATGGAACCCGATGTATCAAGAATCAAAGTTGGTTACCACTCTTTGGTAATTTGAGAGACTTAATCATGCATGAATCCCGTAAATCAAAGTATTTCATTCACCCAGGTTCTGACAAAATGTATCAGGATCTAAAGAAACTCTATTGGTAGCCTAACATGAAGGCAATCATCGCAGAATATGTTAGCAAATGTTTAACATGTTCTAGAGTTAAAGCAAAATGTCAAAAGCCATCCGGCTTGTTGGTATAACCTGAAATTCCTATTTGGAAATGGGAAAGAATAACAATGGATTTCGTTACAAAACTACCCAAAACCTCAACCGGACATGATGCCATCTGGGTCATTGTCGATCGTCTTACCAAATCAGCGCATTTCATTCCCATTCGAGCGACTGATAGTATGGAAACTCTTAC